>PVLD010011734.1:30060-55129 GCA_004027595.1 Dinomys branickii
GAGGATTAATTGTCTGACTAAATTTGCATGTCTGTATATGGGTTCATATATTTACACTTCGAAGATATCAATGGATAAAGCAATAACCACTGTTGAGACCATATCACCTTGTCTATAGATTAGTTGTGATTGTACTATTTTTTATGCTAATTGGTGTCTGTTTGTCAATATGTTTTTGTACTTTTATTTAAAAAAAAATACTCATAGTCACTTGGAATCTACTCTGCTTCTCTCCACAGTTTTGTGCTTGAAAGGTTGACTTCTTATCTAGAGAATCATCACCAGAAATATCAGTGAATTAGAAACTATTGAGCTCTATCTTGGAAACTTGAAAAATTGAATGTCTCATATTCTGTTCCCTTGATAGGTTAAAAAATGCTTTCCTCACTTGACATATTGCATAAGTTAACAGTTTCTGAAAAAGCACCAATTGACCTATCAGAAACAGTCTTTAAATGCATAGTAAATGAAGTCATATTCAAAGAATTATACTGTAAGAAGTTACTGCAATGTAACTTAAATGCATCCCTGCTATGTGAAGCTTGAGCTAGTGGTTTTCTCCTGGACTAAGGAGACATGCTAAGCTTGAAGCTGCAAGAGAGCAAAACCATTGAGACTTTTCTTTGTGTTCTGCTCCATTCCCCTGGCCTCTAAGTACATTTGTGTTTTGGGTGAACAAGGGAGGAGATTGTTTCATCTCAGGGTTGAGCATATACACAGGCTTTTCTCATCTCCATGAGCTTGTAGAGATGTCCCCTGCACTTACCAGAATAATGAAGTTTGAGGCAAATTTCTCTGTCTACTTCCAAAATTAACTCATATGGATGTCAGCAGGCCCCACTTCCTGCTGGCTGTGCCCTGTGCCTTCACTGTCCCATTACATGGGCCTCTCCATGTGGCTGCTCTAAGCATGGCAATTTGTTTTCTGCAGAGCAAGCAATGGAGAAGAGAGGAGAAAAGAAGAAGGAGAAGGAGAAGGAGGAAGAGGAGGAGGAAAAGGAGGAGAAGAAAAGAAAAGAGGACAGAAAGGAGAAAAGAAAGACTGAGCAAAGAATCCACACAGTGACCAAAGTTGAGGCTGCAATCCTTTATAACCTAATCTCAAAAGTGAGCAAACCTTGCTTCTGCATATTCTTGTGGCCACATACACAGACTTGATGAGATGAATGTGGAGACTGCTCAGCATTGTGTGAGTCAGGAAGGATCAGAGGGGCTGTCCTGAAGACTGACTGCCGACTTACGTTGACAAAGTATGGATGAGGAACAGGAAGTTCAACCGTGTTTACAGTTAGTGATGGCTTTACTTGTGGGCATCTGAAATCATGAAATCATGTTTTATTATTCCTGTAGTCTGATGGGTTTCAAAACAGGATTAAACTTTTCTAAACTAAAAGATGACAGTCCATCTCAGAGAATGAAAGTCAAAGCTGGTTGGTGATACATGGGTAAGATCAGTGGTGTGAAGTGTCCATAGACGATGCACATTCACTTGAAAGTGTCTTCATGTACCAAGAAACTTTTTGGTTAAATTTAATGTGTGGAATTTAAATATACCTAGTCCTCACTCCCAAGATAATTAAATATCTCTTGAATTGCCTCCAGGCTGCTGTAATTGTGTGGGGACACAACTATGGAACTAGCCTGCTCATAATTGAACTCATCTGATAGACTGAAACTTCTTGAGACTCCCATGTCTCAATTAGGATTTGCATGGCAGAAAGAAGTATGCATGATAATTTGTCCTGACGCCACCCTGGATTCAATTAGCTACTTTCTTTTAGTAATTGACATCCTTCTGAGTGTGGGTTATAGATGGGCTGTGAAGGCAGAGAGGTTGAGAAATAATACAATCAAGTTAGGACACTAAACAAAACCTTGCCTTTGTGCACAATATGTAAGAGCTTTAAGGAATAAAAGAAAGGTGTGGCCAGGTATAGTGGCTCATGCTTACAAACCCAGGAGCAACTTAGTGAAGCCCCATCTCCTAATAAAAAGTAAGAGAAGAGTTAGAAGGATAGATCAGTGTGAAAGCCCCGGGTTCAATACCCAGTACTGGAAAAAAAGATGAAATGATGTGTTCTTGTAGTTAAGTACATTATATTAAGCTTGATTTTCATTTCCTTTTTTGTCTATGAAGGCACTAAGGTGCGTGGCACCTGTAGGTGTCTGCGTGGGGATTTGAAGTGACAGGGAGGGAGGGACTCCTGGACCTGCTGTCACTTCTGTGAGGCTAAGTGGTAACCTGATTCAGCCTAGTGGATGTGACAAATTACCACCACTTCTCCAGGGAGTCTCTGACTAGCCCTTGGAGGACAACAGGTGTGGCAGGAGTCACTCAGAAGATGTTACAATCCTAGCAGGACTCTGTTCCCTCTGGAGGGGACTCTGTCCTCTGTAAGGAGGGCATTTATGGATCAGAATCTTGGGATGGACTGGCCAGAACTGCATGTCTGGAGGCCACATGTCTGGAGGCCATGTCTAGCAATATTGATCGTACCCCTTTTGGGTTCTAGAATCGCAGTTTCCAGAAAGGTTTACTAAACCAACCCTTTGCTTCTAGTCTCTGGCATTATTTGATTGACTTCTTATATATTGAAATATTGGCAGGGGTAAATCCAGGTTTTAAGAGCTTTTGGGAAAATTAATAGAAAATCAAAGTTTTAAATTATAGAAGGAATTTAAAAATCACACCGAATTTTATATTATATATAATATGTATCCTATATAGTTTATGAAGTCCATAATAACCACATATATTATGAAGTCAAGAAAAAGAAAGATTCAAAGTAACTCATGGCTCCATACATTTTTAAAAATCTTTCTGTCTCTCTCTTCTGTATCACCACATTTCTCAGGCCTTGTACCTTCATGTCCTAACCCCAGAAGAACTGGCACTGTGGGTGACAGGACCTTGTCTCTGGGAACCCTGCTCTCTGGGCCGACCAGTGTAACTATCTGCAGGAGTCATGGCCAGCCACGTAAATACACTGCACTAAGCCCTAGCTAAGTGGTCCCCAATTGCACCTCACCTTATTAGTTACTGAACACGCAGGGTGATGCTCAGACATCACCCAACCCAAGCGAAACAGGGCAAGTCAGAGTGGAAAGACAGCAGTCTCTCCCAATGGTAGTTAAAATATTTGACTTTTTCAAATCTGTGAAAACACAAGATCACAAGATGCATATGTAGGACCCCTTTCAGGCTCTCTTCAGAGTATGACTGTGAAGTATTATTGACTTCACGGGAAACCCACCTCTGACCTTTGACCCCTGACGCATTATTTTGAGCTCGTGACTGGCCCGGAAAGGCCAATCACACTTGGCCTTGGATTCTGATCTCAATGCTTTTTGACTTGGCCTGGCAACCGTAGAGCTATGGAGAGCACAGCTGCTCGCATATCCTGGGCCAGCTGACTAGGATTAATATACTGCTCTTTGTTGAGTTCAGCATTTAGGTCCTGTGTTCTGGAAAATAAAATTACAGTATTGATGGGACATGGCCAGGATTGCCTGTAACATCATTTTCTCCCTCTGGGCCTCCTCTCATGTGGGCCTTGAAGCCTGAAAGGTGGGGGAGAAATGCTAACTCAGCTTTCTGGTTACCACTGTCCACCTGTAGAGATGATTCAGGGTTTGGTTTTTATTCTCTGGAGAGAGACACAGTCTAAGCATGATTAGAAGATAAAATCATTAGCTCTGGAGACCTTGAGCAACATAAACATTAACCTTGGGAATTTTAAAAAGCAGGCCCAACTCCTCTCTAACTCCCTTCATAAGCATTTCTGCGCGTCTATGTGTACCAGCCATGCATCTTGCAGTGTAATGAATATCCCCAGTTTGATTTTAGTTTAATCCATCAAACATGTCCATAAACATAAGGAATTCTGTGTCGCATCCACCCTGCCGAAAATTATGCAAGCATCCACAGCCATGACCAGACAAGTAGAACTCTGGCAACTCTGGTTTTTCAAGCTATCACATTCCGGTCTTTCTTTCCCTTTTTCTAACTTCCACTAATTAGCACCCTCACCAATCTAACTCAGCACAAAGCTTATCCATTCACCGAGATCAGCAGCTCAGATTTCCTCTTGGCTTGTATTTCAGTTTCTTACTCCTTCATTTTACTAATGGATTCCTAGGTGAATCAAAGGCTAATCTTCCTTGTTCAGTTCTGAATTTTCACTTCACCTTGGCAAGATTTGCTTATCTATCCTAGTGGCAGATCTGGGCAAAGTCAAACTTCCTGCTGTGGAGGGGACACCTGACTGAACTGGAAGGTGAGATGTGAACGTGTGACCGACTTCACCAGTAGGCTGGGGGACGTTTTTGTTTTCCTTTCTTCTTATCTTCTTTCAAGCTCCCAAGTGCTGCATAACCCCAAATATAATCATGCAGTGTATGTACATGTTTAATTCAAAAGCATTCTGTGTGAAGATGGAACTGCAATTTCATCTTAAGTAGATCTGTTCATCCCATGCTCTGCCGGTGGCCAGGAGCGATTGCCAAACGTTCAGCTCTGCAGCAGCAGCAGCCGCAGCCGCGAGCAGGGTCTCCTTGTGACAGAAACCTGTGCTTCTAAAAGGCCTGTGGAACATGCTGCAGATGCTCTCGAGCTGTGATGAGGCTCATGTGGAGAGATAAGCAGAGGCCCTGAACAGTGCCCTGAATGTCTAAGTCATCAAAGAAACTTTAAAATCAAGTCAGCATTTGACAAGAGGCCAGTACAGTTAGTTCCCTTGTATTTGGGACATGTTCAGGCTACTCCTATGGGTAGAAATCTTACAGCAGTGTTTTTGTGCATGGGCAAAGCATGAAGACCACCCCCTTCCCACTCCCCACTCCAAGGAAATGCATCATGAAGGATTACAATAGCGTATCTGTCAGATCCCTACACATGGGCACAAATGGACTGTGAGGGCATTGATGAGATTCTAGTGACAAGGCAAAGCCCAAGACCAGAGAGTTTATACTGTAGCCTCACCACATTCATGACAAGCAAAAGAAAGAATCATCTCTGAATCTAGATATAATTGAAAACAGCCTTCTTCTAAGAATGGGTTTTTCTTGGGGGGTGGGATCAGGATAGAGGGAGAATGTCAGTGAATGAAAACACTACAAGAGACCCTTATACTTTTAACTTTTATTGGAAAAAATAAAGCAGAGCTTAGTAATCAAAGGCAAGGAGCCATTTCATGTTTTCCCCACTATAAATGCCAGTTCTAGATTGCTTTTTGTTAATCTGAGAAGTGCACTTAGTTCTTTGAGGTATAGAGAAGACCTGCCAGGAATAGGAGACAGAGAACAGCGTTGGTCATAGCTGGCTTCATTTCAACCCTAGCACTGGTCATTCCATTTGTTCTCAATGGACCTTCAGTAATAATTAGCTCCGCTTCTTTCTGGTAAATCAGAAGAGACAAATGAACCACAGCTGTGATTTTGATACCATTCTCTCATTCTAAGAGGCTCAAGGCCAGATTTTCTACTTGGCCTTCTTTTCCCCTTTATTTCTGTCTCAGACTCGTCACCTGCTTGTGCACATGTGTCGCCATCTGGCATTGCCATTGTGCCAGCCGTCTCCTCTTCCTGCTGTAAAAGGCTGGAGCCCCAGCAGGCCTGTTGTTTCTGTCCTGGCCCCTCACCCTACCCCAGGTCCTCACACTCCACGGAGACACAGGTGATGGAGGTAACTGCTCCACACACAGCACAATAGACACTGTGCTTTGTTTTGCTCAGCGGCACCTGTGGGACCGAAACCAGCGTGAATCCCTATACCCTGCTAGAGAAGCTGGAGTAGCCCTGGTTAAACCTCACCGAAGCAAGGTTGCAAGTGTGGTTGGCTGGTTCCTGTGAACAGTCTCGAGAAAGACAAAACCAAGGAGAACTGCTGTGCTTTTCTCCCGGGATATGAGGTGCAGACTTATTTCAGCCTTGCGGTGTGGGAAGTATCTCCACTGTCAAATCATGTCACTGTCTTGCTGAACATCCAAAGTCCTTTGCTTGACCTAATTGAACTGCCCACCTCAAGCCACTTTCTTTTCCTCCATTTCAGTTCCAGGAACACGGATACCTACGCTTTGTTGTCCTTTCTGCCAAGGACTGAAAACCGCTCACTTTAATTGTCACTTCTTGGGCTGACGGCTTTCACTCTCTACTCCTTTTATTGCCTTTCCGATTTTATCTGTGTGAATTTAGATTTTTATTTAGTTAACTTAATTGTATTTGTCTTCCTTTGGTAGAATAAGTTCTGTTTGGATAGGAAGCTTATTCTTGTATTAATGACCGTGTTCTCAGCATCTAAAATAATGTCCAGTGTGTGGAAGACTCTCAGTAAGTAGCTGTAGGATGGAAAGTGGATAGGTGACCACAGAATGACTCAACTGTAGGTCTTTTTCAAAGTGATCTTCCTGAAGAAGCGTTTCTTTGAAAAAAAATGCCCTATTTGATATCATAAAGTAAACTTGCCTATAAAAGTTAGAAATTTTAGGAGATTTGGCAAATATTTATTAACACTGTACTTGCACAGGACATCATAGAAGGCAACATGCAGGATTGATAGGTAATGAGACATGTTGCTTGAGACAATCAGGGACTTTTAAACTTAATCAAAGATGGGGATCGCTCTTTGGGGGTATGTCTTAGTTATTTTCCTTGTCCTTGGGACGAAATACCCAAACATCCACCACTTTAAAGAGGAAAGTTTTATTTTGGTTCATGTTTTTAGTTCATAGTTGGCTGTCTGCAACTTCCACAGCTGGCTCCAATTTCTTCCTGGGTGGAGGAGGGTGCTTAACTTATGGAGAAAAGAAAGGAGAGAGTGAGGCGAGGGGCCTAGGAAGGAAGTACACCCTTCCGGGCCACACTTGTGGTGGACCCTGTCCTCCAATCAGACCCCGCTTCCCAGGGTAAGTCATCTATACATCCCTATGTATCATGTTCCAAACACGTGAGGCTTTAGGAGCCACTTTAAATTCAAACTATAATTGTATCATAAAATGAGATAAAATGAAATGAAAGCTAACTAGAGACCCAGAATCCTAGCATTCATCTTTTTTCCCATGTGTTCACATTCAATTTCACCAAGTTTGAGGTTCCTGCTTCCTTAGTATTTTCTTGAGTTTGTCCTCTGTTCGTTGTACCTGTCACTGTACCTGTGGTTTTGCTTTAGCCTTCTTACACGTTCCCCTGCCTCACTGTAGACTGGCTCTCATCTATTCTTCACACTGGCAGCAACGCTGCATTTCTAATCTCAAAACCTCAAAATGTCAAGTCATGATATGTTCACATCCCTGCTGAAATCCTTCAGGGTCTTGCATTGTCCTCAAAATAAGGCTGTCCTCCAAAGCACAACCCACAAGGTCATACCCGACCTTGTCACCGTCTCTCTAGTTTCATCCCCTCCATGCCCCATAGGAGGAAGAAAAGGTTTAAAGGAGGAAAGCTTTACTTGGCTCACAGTTTATAGAGGTTTCAGTCCATAATTGGCTCCAAGGAACGGTGGCACCACAGGGGAGAATTAGTTCATGATGGGAAGAAGGCAACAAAGTAGGGAAGGGATGACCACAGCTCTTTCTATCCCTTATATCTTACCCAGGCTACTTCGGGCAGGTAGCACTCACACTCTTAACCCTAGTGCCCTCCATCCTAGCATTGCACTGTGAATTAATTCCAGCATCATACACTCTAGATCTAGCCACCTTTGCAAAAGCCCCACCTATGGCTGCATGAGACTTTGGGGGTACATCTGGACACAAGCCATAACACATATATATCCTCAAATGAGCATGTGAAACTAATGTAACAATGGAAGCAGTAGAGGTAAGGCCAATAAAATATTTGTTCAAATTATAATCCATCAAATTAATATGGGAAAAAATTTAAAAGCTTTTCAAGAGCCTGCTTTCTCTAATTCACCCCAAACCAAGAACCACATATGTATTCTGTTCTTTCCTACAACCTAAGAGCCACATATCTTTCATTCCCTCCCAATAGTCTCTCTTTACCTTCCTCAAGTACTTAGGAATCTTCTGCATCCAGATCATTGAATAAGGGAGTATAAGGACACCTTTTGGTAGGGCCTAGCTGAGAGGCAGCTTCCAGCAGGGTACTCTGGCAGCCTGAATGACAAGACCCTTAAGAAGTTGTCTGTATCCAGGCTGGGTGTGACTATCCCTACGCTGTGGCCATTTTCCATCTCCAAAGGCTGAAGCCACAGTCCCCAAGGGTGCTCTTGGTGCAGGCACAGTAGGATGCTGGACCTGGGGTTAGGCTTTTTGAGTTTTGTTGGGAGACCGTGTAAGAGACAGCAGCTCTGAGCTTAAGAGCTATTTGGTTCTCAAAGCCAATGCAGATTTGATGCATTTGCCCAGTTGCTATGAGTTGTGGATATACCAAAGGGATGTCAAATACATTCAGGCTCTCCTGAGACTCCCAGGTGCCAGTCCAGTGTCTTAGCGCAGCTTGTTATCTCACACACTGTGTGTTCTTCCCTGTGGTCCCATAATCTTTGTGTGAGAGTCAGAAAAATACCAAGGGAGATGCACCCCTTCCAAAAATAGTCAGTGCCCAGTGCCAATCCGCTGATGGCAGTAACAGCAATTGCTAGTAAAATTAATCTTTGTCTAATAAAATATTTATATGAGGCTCACTGTGTGACTGGTACTGCTGTAGGTGCATTGTATGCTCTAAGTTATCGGATCTTTGCAACACTTCTCAGGAGTACAACTGTCACTGTCTCCAATGTGAACACTGAGGTAGAGGGAGGTTAAGTAATTTGTCTAAGATCAGACATTTGATAGATAAAAGACTGAATTCCATCAGAATCTGGGCTCTTAATCACTGCACTGGATTATCTTTCATGATGTATTTATTCACTGATACATTTGTGTATTTGCTTATATTACAGTGGGGAAAATACATAGCAGAATTTAGTAATCACAAGCAAATTTATCTTACAGACTAAAATGAGGCCCAACCCTACAATCTCTGCCCAGAAGCCAGGATCTAGCAATGCCGCCTAGACATTTTCCCTGGAGGTTGACTGACTTAGAGCCCATCTGCCTGTGCTGCTGCGCAGTGTGCAGTGGGCAACACACACATCTCCATAGTTTACTTGGTCCTGGGGGTGTAGCTGTGGCCTCTGACAAAGAGTCTGCATAACTTCATCTAAATGCAAATCCCAAAGATTGGATCTGGAGAAAAGGAAGCAGATTTAAAACATACCAAGTCCAGAATTCCGTGATTGTTCTGTGCAGACCAAGCACTCGATAGGGCAGGTGGAAGGAGGGAAGGAGGATGAGGAGGAGCAGGGCAGTGAAGTATGGGAAAGAAACAAAGGACCCGAAGCCCAGCAGCGGCAGGCCGCTGTCAAGCAGCCCATAGTTTCTAAAACAGAGAAAAATACATTCAGGGAATTATTTCTTGGGTAGAAAAATGTTTTAACAGTCTGTGAAATCTGTCATCGAAATAGTTGTGGCTTACTATTTGTGATGGTAAATAATGCAAATCTAATTTTACCTCATTTGTATTTATCTCAGCCAGGCCCTGCCAGAAGGTCTCCTTTCACTCCCTTCTATTTATTCAATGATCTGGTTGCAGAAGACCCTTAAGTAAGTACTTGGGGAAGGTGAGGAGAGACTATTGGGAAGGAATGAAAGCTGCGTGGCTCTTGGGTTGTAGGAAAGAGTAATGTGCGTGTCTCTCTCTATATCTCTATCTCACATATATGAAGAGTGAAGGAAGGGTAGCCTTAGTGGCTCAGAAACTGCAAGGGGCCACTGCAAGCTGGATCTAGGTGAGAGCAGACTGAAAGAGGAAACCAGAACCTCAGCAGGCGCGGGAGAAGGTGATGGCGGCCAGCGAACCCGGGCGGAAGGCAGCAGGTGCAGACAGAGGGGCCGGGCTGGAGCTCCTCTGGGAGGTCCCTGGGGCCGCCCCTCCCTCCTCTCTCCTCAGTGGAAGCTGCTAACCTGGCAGGCAGGGCAGGGAGGTCCTGCTGGTCGGTGCTGCAGTGAAGAATAATGAGCCCAGGACTCCACAGTTACCGTTTGGAGGCAAGCTGTGGTCAAAGATCGGTTCAAGTGAAAAGAAATGACTTTGCAACAAAACATTCTGACAGCCTGGTGGAACTGCTGTCGTGAAAGGTGGGTTTAGTGCTTTGTCAAACAGACTACTGAAGAGAAGTAATTAATAAAGCAACCCCAAAGAGAGTTTTGAATATATGTAATCATTTTCAGACAGCTGGGAAGACAATGGTGTTCTATACCACACAAATAACATGTTGTTCACGTCTGAATGTAAAACAGGGCATTTTAAAGCAGCACAATGCTTAAAAATAGGCCACTTGTGAATCTCAGACAAAATAGCTAATAGAAAATATATTTCAACAGTATTAAAAGTGAACACAAAAAGAGATGTAAAAACCTAGAGGCAGTACCGGGCAAAACAAACATCATTTATTAGTAATTATTTAAAAATAATGAATTTAGACCTAAATTCCCACATAATCTCCTTATAATGAGTGCTCAAGGGAAACTGGAGAGGACAGAAGGTTGTTAGTACTGATTAAAGCTAAATTTCAATAGATAGACACGTTTTACATAAATTGCACATATTTAAATATATGCATTAAATTTTTGATTATAACTAACAAAATAGCAAAAACAGAAGACAAAATAAGTTAAAAGAAAAACATGGCATAAAAACTATGCAAAACAGATACAATCAATCCCATAAATTTATCAGAGTGAGATAAGCATTAACAATAAATCACAATAAGTACAATAAACACAGAAATGAGAACTGGAGAAAAGGATAAGGAATACATGTAAATAATTCAAAAGCACTTGTTCAAAAATAAAACAGCACAGCTTAAAAAATGAATATCCAGCTATTTGTGTTTTATAAGAAACACACGAGAATGAAATGACACTAGAAGATGAAGACACATAATGAGGCAAGTATCTTCTAGGCGAATACGAATAATATCCATAAAAGTAAAAACTAAAATAACATTAATAGTAGATAAAATAAAATTCTAGACTAAAATTATTTAAAGGACAAATCATGCCTCATGATAAAAGGTGTAATACAACAAGAGGTACACGTGTGACCTGTCACGTGTTCGTCTTTATGAGTGCCATAGGTTCAAACTAACCTCCGAGGCAGAAATCACTACAACTGTGAGAGAATGTACATGGCGGTAAGAAGTGACCTAGTCACTTGTTTTAGTGGCTGACACATTAAGTAAACATTTAAATTAAAACTGCAAAGTTTTGTTGTTAGTTTCTGAGACAGGGTCTCACTATGTTGTTCAGCTGGCCTAGGTCTCACGATGGAGCCCAGGGTGGCTTTGAATTAACAGCGATCCTCTTGCCTCAGCCTCCCGAATGCTGGGATTACAGATGTGTGCCAGCACACTCAGCTTCCAACTACAGGGAATTAAACATCAAGAATCAAACTTGACATGCTTGAGAACTATCATGATTGAGAGTTGGTACTTAATGCTGTATAT
Source organism: Dinomys branickii (assembly GCA_004027595.1). Lineage (NCBI taxonomy): Eukaryota > Metazoa > Chordata > Mammalia > Rodentia > Dinomyidae > Dinomys > Dinomys branickii. The sequence continues at coordinate 41,570 of PVLD010011734.1, forward strand.
GCGATGAAAGGCACATTTGATTTGTTAGTTGCTTTACATGTTGCATCCTCCCCTCTCCTCATCTTTTTTCCTCTCTCCCCCCCCTTTCTCTTTCTAATTCTCTCTCTCTCTCTCTCTCTCTCTCTCTCTCTCTCTCTCTCCCTGTCTTTGTAGCTACAAATCCCTCTTTCACTTACGGTACATTATTTACACAGTACAAATGGAGTAAGGGAAAAACACCTCTCTTGGCCTTGCTGTGACCCCCAGTTCTCCACTCCATGTGCTGCTATGATTTTCAGTTTTTGTATCATTCCAGGTAGTGTTTTCACATTCAAATCTACGCGACTCTCTATATGTTCTGGTGTCTTTCTCCGCCCTGAAATGTGTATGGAATGCATATGTTCTGTATTGGTAAACATTCTTCTACAGCAGGATTGTGAAGGTCTAAGTAAGGTTCTACTGCACGGATGCATTGCTTTTTAGTTATTTTGTGTCTATGACCGTTCCTACACACACACACACACACACACACACACACACACACACATATTGTTTGTTTGTTTTTTCTAAAAGTGAAATTAAATGTAGATCAATGGAAAGAACATTTTAAAGAGTTTTGAATGTATGTTGCCAGGTTGTTTTCTAGCATGCTTTCTTTATATTGTTATTGTGAATTCAGCATGAGGTATCCAAACACTAGTGAATGTTTATACCCAACAAGTACAAAAAGTCTTAGTTCAGAAACTTGCTGGTAATGAGCTGTTTTTATACATTCAAATACAAGAGCCATATTTGCTATACCCAAGACCAAGCTTTCTTTGTGCATATTTTTCATTAGGAGATGATAATTGGGGGGTGGAAGGTGGGAGAGAGATGAATGAAGGATTTAGACACCTTGAATTCTCAGGAAAACCTTGACTCCTTAAGCTAAACTTAGGAATTTAGCCTTAAAAACTGTTCTTCAACTTCCTAATAGCTTGAAAAGAGAAATATTCTTTACAGGGAGTGACAATATGGCAAAGCTTTGTTTTACAGCTTTGCTGCTTTTTAACATGCATAAAGCGTGAAGGAAACTATGACTTGTTTTATGACAAATCCACCAAATTTAGGACTGACCAGAAGACTATGTCAATGGTTTTGAAAGAATAATTGTCCCTTAATGCATTATCATCAAACCGAGTTCACAGAAAATCAGCTTGGGATCTGCAAACTCTTTTTATTCCATCATTGTCTTGAAGATTTATTGCATACATTTATACATTACTGTCTACAAAGTCTAAAGAGCTGCTTTAACTTCATTTTGCTTACCATGCTTGAAATTCTTTTTTGTGGTACCAGGAATTGAATTCAGAACCTCACACTTGCCAAGCAGGTGCTGCAGCACTGAGCTAAATCCCCAGCCCCCATTTTTGAAATTCCTTAAACCAATAACTCCTCTCCTCTTTAACAATATGAACCTCTGTTGAATGCTATCAGAAGTACTATTCTGCAAAATGTATTCATATTAATTCCAGTTTATAATATGGTGGGTTTTCCCAAAATAATAGTAGAAGGTTTGGTTGGTGCCATTTCCTAGTGGCTCTATTAAAGTTATTGAATGACAAGACTGGTGTTTTGCAACCTGTGAGTCAGCTGAGTTACAGAAGTGAATCATACTGAATTAGATGGTTTGAACTTCTCATGTCTGCCTTGAAAACATCTTAATACTATGTTGTAGTCAGTTCATCCCTCTCATTACAAGAGATGTTAGAAAAGTTCCAGGACTTTCTTCAGTCACCTGAAAACAGATAGAGAATATGTGACTTAGAGACATTGTTGGATAAACTTACCTTTTCCCACATCTACCTTGATTGAAGTCTGTCAACATCTATGTATTCTCCCTGGGGGAGAGCCGAAGCAGGTAGGCTTGCTAAGAGAAGAAAGGGTAAGTGCAGAATAAAGCAAAAAACATTCCCTCCCACACCTTCCCCCAGATCATCGGTTAATCTGACATCAGATTGTGTTACCCAATCAATAATGGCTGACAAAGTAATTAACAGGAAATATTTCTATCATACATCACTTTTCAAACAATTATAAATAGCATAGATCAATCTTCATTTCCCTTCACCTGCTACTTATGTCTTACTTTGAATTCTTAATTATAATATAAATGACTTCTCTTGTAAAGATTTAAAATTTATATTTTATTTATTTCATATCCTTATCGGTTGCTTTTTTTTGAAAATTGACACATTGGTTATAAAGAATTTCATCAGAAGAAATATCTGAAATAATAACTCTCCTAACTCTGCTAGTTATCCAATATTAGTGTTAGAAAAATGACCATTTATGATATAATGTACTGTGCATATAAACTTTATTTTCACAAAAATTTTATCATACTAGTCATATATTCCTAGCATCTAACCCCCCTTAGTAATATTTTAACATCATTTCACTTCAGGGCATGTAGGTTCACATTGTTCATTTTAGGGCTGCTGCAGATTCTGATAAATGTATAGAATAAGTCTCTGACTTAAGAACCTTTGAATTTTGAACCTTCACAGGTATGAATGGACCTCACATTATGTGGAAGTAGCTCATGTGTCTGCCGGACATTGTCACAGCTGTGCTGCTGTGTGTTTGCTGACCAGTGCTGTAGTGTATGGTATACCTGGGGATTTACCATTTTTTAAGTGCGTGTTTGGCTTTTTATGCTTAACATTGCATATTTGTATCTAAGGTATAAAGACTCATTCTTCTGGATTTACAAATGAACCTGATTTATGAACATTCTCCTGGAATAGAACTCATTGGTAAACCAGGGACTTACTGTACTGTAAATTAAAATGTATCCTACACATTTCAAATATATGAATAATTACAATATTATATATGTTTGCTGTTAAAAATCATATGAGTACATTATAGACATCCAGAAAGATAACATTCATCATAGATAATTCGTCCCCACACATAGTATGTTTTGCTTCTTTTTTCTCCATTTTCTTCCCCTCCCTGCAACACCTCTTCCCCTCCTTATTTACAAAAGCTTTGTTTCCAGTTTTACCCCTTCCCTCCTTTCCTACCCCCCTCCTCTGTTCCCCTTCCCATTTGAATATGTTCTTTCCATTTTATAATATCTATTGCACATTTTGGCCCTAATTTACACTTTCTGCTTTTTGAACTACACAAACAATAGGATATTTAAACATGTGTCTGATTTATTTCATTTAACAGTATGGTCTCAAGGTTCATTTAGCTAGAAATGTCTCAAGCTACCCTTCTTCGTGGCAGAGTAGTGCTCCATTGTATACAAAAACATCTTCTTCATCCATTCATCTGTTGATGGGAATTTGGGCTGTTTCCAAGATTTAGCTATTACAAACTGTGTCACTATAAATATGGGTGTGCATGTTACATTGATAAATACACAACCTTATCAGGAAAAGGAAACAAAAGACTCAAGTCCTTGCAATTAGAAATGAAAGGATGAAATCACAACAGATCCTACAGAAATCTAGATTATCAATACCTACTTTGAGAACTTGTACTTTAATAAGATGGTAAATGCAAAAGAAATGGACAGATTCCTAGATACATAAGAATTACCAAAAGTGAAGGGAGAAGTTATAAAAATTCTAAAAAACCCAGTATCAGTCAATGAACTTGAAGAAGTAATTTAAAAATCACCAACAAAGAAAGCCCAGATCCTATCAGATTTAGTGCTAAATTCTACAAGAAGTTTAGAGAAGGCTTGATGCTGCTACTTGTCAAACTTTTAATGAAATTGAGATGGAAGCAATACTTTCAAATTCACTCCTGGAAGCAAGTATTCCCTGATGCTTGCTGCTACCCAAATGTTACGGTTGATACATTGTGTCAATTTGGGGAGTCTAGAGGTTTGGCTGAATGACAGCAGGAAGCCGGGGTGCTTATTTGTATTCATCCTAAACCCGCGCAAGAGGCAGGCGTGCAGAGGGCGTGGGTGTGGAGGACCCCCCACCTCCCCAGAGCTGGTAACTGTATAAAAGAGGAACTGAGGAGGGACCGGCTGGGGGCTCTTCGGAGGAGCTCCAGTCTTCCCCTTCAGCTTGGTGTCTCCCAGCTTCCGGTGCGGACCGTTCCGCTTCCGCCTGGGACTCTTCAGCCTCTGGTGTTGGCTCTCCGGCCTTCGTCACAGATTCATCAGCATTTCATCGCAGACCCGACAACCCTTGATACGGACGTGCATGGACACTGCAGTGAGCTCCGGGCCCCAGGCCTGGGCTCTTCAATCTCCAGTGTGCAGACACCCTCTGCACACTTCCTCACCTAACCCTGTAGCTGACCATTGTAAGCCGAATTTGTAATTTCTTGTGCATTTGTACATCTTGTGTTATATCTGTTTCTCTAGTAAGCCCTGACTGATATAGATTATGGTGCTGGGAGTGGGGCTTTTTGGGTTTTGGAAGCAACACATTCCTTACTTAGGTGTCTTACTCTGGCCCATTTATGGAGTGATTTGGAAAACTGCTAGTTTTGAGTGGGGCCCAGACCAAGAACAGGCTCTGCAGCAAGTCCAGGCTGCTATGCAGGCTGCTCTGCCCCTGGAGCCATATGATCTAGCAGATCCCATGGTACTTGAAGTGTCAGTGGCAGGAAGAGATGCTGTTTGGAGTCTCTGGCACACCCCCATAGGTGAATTGCAGCGGAGGCCTTTAGGATTTTGGAGCAAGGCCCTGCCGTCATCTGCAGATAACTATTCTCCCTTTGAGAAACAGCTCTTGGCCTGCTACTCAGCCCCAGTGGCAAACTGAACACTTGACCATGGGGCACCCGGTCACCATGAGACCTGACTTACCTATCATGACCTGATCCACCGAGTCTTAAGACTGGACATGCACAGCAACAGTCTATCATTAAATGGAAATGGTATATTCATGATTGAGCCAGAGCAGGTCCAGAATGTACCAGTAAATTACATGAAGAAGTTGCCCAGATGCCTATGACCCCTACACCTGCTGTATTTCCTTCCGTTTCCCAGCATGCACCTATGGCCATGTGGGGTGTACCATATGATCAGCTGTCAGAGGAAGAGAAGATGAGGGCCTGGTTTACAGATGGCTCTGCACGCTGTACAGGCACCACCCACAAGTGGACAGCGGCAGCATTGCAGCCCCTTCCTGGGACATCCTTGAAGGACAGCGGTGAAGGGAAGTCTTCACAGTGGGCAGAACTTCGGGCAGTGCACTTGGTAGTACATTTTGCCTGGCAGGAGAAATGGCCAGATGTGCAACTGTATACTGATTCATGGGCCGTAGCCAATGGCCTGGCTGGATGGTCAGGAACGTGGAAGGAACATAACTGGAAAAGTGGTAACAGAGATATTTGGGGGAGAGATGGGGGTTGACCTCTCCATGTGGGTAGAGGATGTGAAAATATTTGTTTCCCATGTAAATACTCACCAGAAGGTGACATCGGCAAAAGAAGACTTTAATAATCAGGTGGATAAGATGACCCGTTCTGTGGAGAGCAGCCAACCTCCTTCTTCAGCCATCCCTGTCATTGCCCAATGGGCCCATGAACAGAGTGGCCGTGGTGGCAGGGACGGAGGTTATACATGGTTCAGCAGCATGGACTCCCGCTCACCAAGGCTGATCTGGCTACAGCCATTGCTGAATGCCCACTATGTCAGGGTGCTTACTTTGTATATATCCTGAGTCTGTGGAAGTGGAAGGCATGGAGATTATGCCAGTGCTACATGCCCTCTGGGTGGGGGTAGCCTATTTACAGTGTAAGGTAGAAAGAGGCTGCTTGGCGCCATTCCTCCCTTTTGCTCTGGTTGTTTTTGCTGTGCTCTGCTGCCACAAAAGTTTGCCCTCTGCCATGTGCCACTCTGCCTCTGAACCAGCCAAGTATGGGCTGAAATCTCCACAAACTGTAAGCTAAACAAATTTTTCCTTCCTTCATTTTGGGCATTGGGTATTTTGTCTCAGCAATGAGAGAAAAGTAACCAAGACACCAAACCAGTGAAGGATCCTACCAAAAAAGAGAACTACAGGCCAATGTTCCTAATAAACACAGATGCAAAAATTCTCAGTAAGACATTGAAAACCAAAATCCAGCAAATCATCAATATTATACACTATAGTTCATTCCAGGGATACAGGGATGGTTCAACAGACACAGAGCAAAAAATGTAATACACATACTTGCTTTTTTCTTTTCACTAAAGCAATGCACTATTTCTTTTACTCAGCTTCTCATTGTTATCTGCGTGTACAACTACAGCTGTGGAGGTTTCATTGTACCTTTCTCTTTGTGCACTTTGCCAAAACACCTTGTCTATGTCTTATGTGGGCACTTGATGTACTTTACAAAAGCTCAAGATTTCCAACATGATTTTTCAGCCAAGATAATTTTTAATATGTAAATTTCAACATGTCACTTCTCAGCCTAAAACTCTTCATTGACTCTCTGCAGAACTCAGATAATATTCCAAGCCCCTAACATGGCCCACATAGCACTGCACAGCCCACCCTCCCTACCTCTTCAGCTTAGTCTGGGGACAGCTCGCCCTCCTCACTCTTGGCCATGGGCCGCCTGGGTCTTCAGCTGTTTAATGTGCATAGCTTCGTGTTGCCTGTCATGGCTCCCCAGTTCCTGGGCACCTTTGACACCTCCTTCATTAGGTCTGCTTTCCATTGTTTTCTACTAAAATATGTACCATAATTGTAAGGGTACAAGTACTTATTTATTCCACAAATTTGTGGATATTCAAAACCTATACAATCTCTATCATGAGAATAGAGCTTTTGAAAGTTTTTGCCACTATAACAGCCCCTAGTAGATGGTAGGTATTAATAAAGAGTAATAATAATCAAACAAACCCATGCATGGCACCTCACAGCACTGCTCAAAGTGCAGGTGTCTGTGAACGCATTTAACCCTCACTGCAGTCCTGTGCTATGGTTACCCTCACATTACAGATAGGGAAATGGAAACTTTCACAAACTGTAAGATGATCAAGACACTGGCCAAGGTTATATACTCAGTAAATGACAAAACCAGGACTGGCTGACTGATGGCTTGATTGTGGTACTGTGGAGTAAGCCTAGAATCTTCACACCGAGTTATATCCCCACTTCTTTAAAGTTTTTTTAGTTTGATTTTAGATATTTCTAAATGGGTTAAGCTGGACTTGAACTTGTGATCCTCTTGCCTCAGCCTCCCAGAGTGCTGGGATTATAAGCATGGCCACCATGCCCTGCTCAGTACCAGTATTTAAATATTAATAGCTTAAGTCTAGCATTTGCGTTCTAAACCAGCATGGGAATGTCTCAAGTTTTCAATATAAGAAAAATAGCATATTCCAGTAAAGCAGGCATGGCAGTGCATGCAAGCAATCCCAGCACTCTAGGAGGCTGAGGCAGAAGGATGACAAATTCAAACTCAGCCTCGGCAAATTAATGAGACTCTGTCTCAAAACAAAAAAATTTAGAAAGGGCTGGGGATATAACTCATTGTGAAGGCCCTGATTTCTATCTCTAGAACTGCAAAAACAGAAACAAACCAAAAGCCTCAGGACACCTCACACAGAAAAGTACAGCAGTAGCCCAGCATTTGCAGTTTATCCGAATTATGATTTATTGCTGTAAGACATATTTGCACTCTTTGGGTTTGCTTCTGAAGTATTTTACCACTAATCACTAACTTTGTGATGCTACAAAATGGAAAAACAGTGAAGACATTAAATAGTACTCTTCATTTGATTATTATGAGAAAAGTGTGTTTTAAAAATTAAAAGATATAAGATGATTGTCATACCAGTTTGCCGTGCCAAATTTTCCTGCATAAAGCTTGTCTTGTTTTTTTCCTTTTCATTGTTTATGCAAATGCCCTTTCTCTACATACTTCCAAACATTGCATGTGACTTGTCTTTTACATTTGCGTCACTCTGCTATGTGTTTCTCATGAGGAAGGCAGTCAGTGGCTAAATAAATATGGAACATGTGATAAGTGTTTCATTGTAAAGCACACAGCGCTTGTTTTGCTAAGAACTTTCTATTTAATAAACTTTACATAAATTATCTCTAATTTTCACAACATTGTATGTGTATATAGGGCATGCCTGTGTGTGTGTTTGTGTGTTTGTGTGTGTGTGTTGCATTTTTCCAAAAAGAAAACAGAGGTTTTCTTATAAGAGATCAGAGATTTGGTGGCTTTTCTAGAGTTAAACAAAAGACTCTGATTCTCGTCCTTTGTGCGTGTGTGCAGGATGTGATATGCATGAAGCAATTGCATGGCGCTATGTACCCAGCAGTTACCATATTGTTAGTGATGTGTTAGTTGCAGAGCATAACAATAAGAAAATACAATACTTGGTTTCTACCTTTAAGGGAACATATAATTCAGTTATGTATGCCAGACCAACACTTAACAACGCAGAGGGGAGCATTGTAAAACCAATTGATACAGACCACAAGCAACATTACCAACAGTACATTTTGCATGTCATTATGTGCGGGACACTAAGTCCTTGAAGAAAACCAAGAAGGGAGAAGTAAAGTGTATGTAATCAAGAAAGGAATAAGCAGACAGAGATCAGCACGCCTGCGAATGCAGAATGTGATTAAGCTTTGGAGAACGGCTAGAACTGACGTGTATCGGGAGCACGGTGTCTACGGCTCTCCCCTCTGCTGTGTCCTTGTTGGGAATCTCATGGCTTATGCTGTTTATCTACAGTCTCAGAAGTGAGGCAAAGGGGTGCAGCTTCCTGGTCCCCAATAAGGCACAAGGAAGTTATAAATGGATTGTACCAAACCCACACATTCTGCTGTTAAGGTTTGGACATTGAGTGCTCTGTGAAGATCCATAAATAAAGGCCTGGGCCCTGGGAGTAGCACCGGGAGATACTGTGGATCTCCAGGAGGAGAGCACAGTGGGAAGTCCTTCTGCATGCGGGGTGCACTCTTGAAGCATCGTGGGATGCCCTTCGCCCTCTCTCTGTCCAGTTTGAAATGTGACCCCTTGGCCCCACACACAGTACCATCATGATGCATCACCTTCAAAGGAGGACAGAGCAACAGGCATGCCACAGCATGGACCTGAACCTTCTGTGAGCTGAATAAACTTCAGCTCAGAATTTACATAGATTGGAACCTGGTTCTTCCAGCAAGGGCTGCAAGATGAGTGAAAGTACATGGTTAAGGATGAATGAAACCTGTTTCGGAGACTGATCATTGTTCTTTTATCATGGAAAATGATCCCACAAATAAAATCACCTTGATCTATCAGAAAATTTAATAGATAGTGGCAAGTAATTAATGAAACACCGTGTAATCGCTGTGTGGTAAAGCACTTAGGAATTATTTGGTAGTAGACACTAATAAGGTGATTTAAACTCATTTTCAAGATGGAAAGACCTGAAGTAAGATTTCTTGATGTAATTCCACCTGGTCTCAACAACATCTTGAGAGCTCTACTACCCTAAAGTGGGTGGCGCCCAGTTATCATGGGAGGGTTTACATAATTTAAGCCTATACATTTTCCCTTAAGAAAGGAAAATAAACACTTTGCTTTGAAACCTGAAAGAATTTTTCCAAACCTTAACATTGTATGCCTCATAATATACTTAAGACAAAATTCTGGAAGGTGGGATTTTTAAACAGAAAAAGAACTAAGCACTCTGCTTTCACTCGCTGATTTTTTTCAGTACTTAGGTAATCTTCTGCAGAGTCCACAGTTTAGGACTAGTGATCTTCAGACCCACATATTCACTGCAGTGTGTTAGAGGAAAGCTGAGTGTTCCCTTTGGACATCTTGAGAGAGGAGGGGACCTGCCCCTCCAGTGTGCTGTCCTAGTGGAGTAATAGTCTCAAGTTTACATGTAAAGAGAAGGTGCTTATGCAGTCTACTGCTTAGCTGTACAAATTGGAGAATGTGTCATAGAGTGGTTTCCCCAATGATCACGAATACTGGACATCAGCTGAAAGAAAATTAGTGTTGTTTTTGTTTTCATTTTTCAGTCTAAATTAAAGACATTCGGAAAAAAAAAAAAACAAGATAATCTCCCAGGGAGAAAGAAAGAGGGTGATACCGTGTACCTATTATGTATTGAGTGGCTAAAGTATTTTTTATAGATAGCACCTCCCCTTTTTGGGCTGTGGATCAATTCTTCATGCAAAGGCTAAGCTTATGTGCATTTCTTGTGTAATCTAAGGGATCTTCCCAAAATAAGGAGACATTTTGTCAACACTAAAATGTGAACATCAGTTTTTACTATCATTATAACCCTAACTTAAAGTAATGGGTTTTGACTTAATGGGTTACAGATTTGTGGATAAAAAATACCAGTCTTTTCACATCTTCTAGGTTGGTGACAAACCTTAAGTTTGTTGTTATGACCTTTGCTTGTATAAATATAGGAATGATATTTTGGAAATCTCTAAAATGATATTTTTAAGTGAGTTTTTAGGCTGTTTCCCTTCAGGGAAAGATTTGCTTTTTACTTGTGTTAGAAATTTTAGTTCTCTGATGGCTTTCTATGATTAGCACTTGTTAGACACTTAAACTGTTTCTTATCACGGAGATACAATTGCACCTCCTGTGTTTTGTGTCTTCAAATGTCTCTCTGAATGGCCTCCTAAGAAAACATTTAGGAGAAACACTTGTTAATGGATTCTTTTTCTTATCCCAGGTTTACTTCTAATGCAACAATAATCACACAGTCCCAGAGTGCTTTTCATCCTCAAATACAGCAAAATTCTTTACAAACTGCAATTCTGCAGTAATCTGTATCCTCCCATCACGCAGGAAGCATGCTCTGGCGCTGACGTGGGAACCCTGGTGAAGAAAGGGCAGCGGGTGGAGAGGACTCCGGGCTGCAGCGCCGAGGGTACTGAATCGTGTTCTGCGCTTGAAGCTGAACGCGAATGAGAGTGCCTGACGGACAGCTCTGCCGTGGGCCCAGCTGTGCTTTATTTGCACTTTCTCTTGTCCCGCACTCAGCAAGATCCGTTTGCAACTGAAACTCGGCTTTAGTTACAGAGAGGACTAAAATTTGCGCTGAAGGAAAATCAGTGAAATGATTGGTTTTGGTTTAGAAACACAGCTCTGCTTTGCTGTTTCCTTCGTTTCCATGAAGGACGTTTATCCCCCTTTCCCTTTTCTCTCCTGATTTCCAAACCATAAATTACTTTATCTGGTTTTTATATATTGTAAAAACGAAGTCATGTACCATCTATTATTCTGTTTATGTTCGAGATGGACCCAAGTTTCAGGCCCAGTTGTAATTCATGCATTTATATTATTAATATCATTATATTGTATCACAGCACAACGTATTTTATACACACGTCTACCCTTCCCGCTCACCTAAAGATGTATATAAACTACAACAACACTAAACTATATGAAATAATTTTAAGGTCAATGATACTAGTTTTTAAAATAGAGGTATATTCCAAACACCTGAAAACTTGGGTATTTATAATCAGATTAGACAGGGAATTATACAAAAAAGATTTTTTTCTTTCTATTGACAATTTGTGTGCAAGAAAAGATAAAGAGGAATTGGTCTCCCAAAGGTAAAATTATCCAACTAGGCCTCTGTTTTGTGGCTGCTACCTCCTGTAAGTGGTGTGCCATGTCTAAATTCCTCATTTTTTTCCTGCCCACTATTTGCATATGTAAGTATTGTGCGTAGGGTGTTAAAAATAGTAACACACAAATAACAATGTATCACCCAAAGAAACTGCTTACTTAGGAAATAATCAGTAAATAGGGTAAAACTTTATCATTGGTATAGCTCAGAAAACATTAAAACTACAAAGCAGTAATATCATTTTATTGAGAAGTCAGTATTATATTCTAAGACTAGTCAGAATATGTCTTTAGTTTTAGAAACATTTGTTTTCATATTCACTGGGACTTTTGGGTATTGATTACAGAATCTTCACGTTATTTTCCATGTTGTATATTACTGTCATTTGTAAATTCTGCTTGGATAGTTGTCCTCTGGATGTTCATTTGAATTCAGCTCACATTCAGTCAAGAAAATGGGTATGCTGAACTTTACAGATCAATAAAATGAAAAAGTGGCTATTAATGTTTAACAGAAGGTCAAATGTGAATAAACACAAAGAAGTTTATAAATCAAAAGTGTATTGGCCCTGAATCAAGGCCAGCAGTTTTCTGTAGTTGTTGGTTTCAAGCAGGAGCCTAAAGTGGTATCTTTCTGTGGTCTGTTGGCCATTTCAGAACTTTAGAAATGTAACGGTCAATTCATTAGAAAGTAACAAATAACTAAATAAATTTTACAAGAGAACTTCAAGATGGCGACCCGGTAGGCAACAGAGAGGACCTTCCAGAGGAATGCCACTCAGACAAAGGACAGAAGGGAAAGAGGTGGGTATCTTGAACTCAGGAAGGATCTGACATGGGAATTGAAGCCCTCGGAAAGACTAAGCAAAACCTCTGCTAGAGGAAAGGATCGGAGATCCCCCTGGCACAGTCGTGGGGAGAGAAGGAGGAAGTCACCGTTCCAAGCACACCCATGGCCCGCGCCCTCATTCTGGCATTCGCAGCTTCAGCTTCGGAGGCTCACGCTCACGAAAGCCTCCCCACTCGGCCAGAGGAGAGCGGAGTTCCGAGAGCTGGTCCAGGGCTGGAAAGAGGAGGGCGCAGCCAGGAAAGGAGGCAATGGCGGTCGTGAGCAGTTGTCGAACCCAGTGTGAGAATGAGAGGTTGCGACAGCCACTGGGGCAGAGTCCCCACCCTGCGGCAACCTTCCTAATCAGCGCCTGGAGAGAATCAATGCAACTAGTACTCAGCCCACCACGCCCGGCTCTGCGCCTGCCTCGAGATGGTGGCCCCTGCCTCTCAGCTGAGTGAGCAGCTACCAGCGGAGAGCAGCGGGGAACCTCAGCAGTGAGCTGCGGCGGCTCCCAGGGACCCGGCTGAGGAGCGGACGGGGGCTCCAGCACCGCAACAGGAGGGAGATGCAGATGGAGGTGGATCACGTGGCTCCACGCCTTTCTCACTCCAACATCATCAGGCAGGAAGCACGAGCTGGGATGCCAGGGCTCAGCTCCCACCCTGAACTCTCTCTGGGAGCACCTTGAGTCTCGGCGGCTTGAGCAAGCACCGCCTGTTCCTGGCAACAATGGGACAAATCCATGCTCTTCAGGACTCACCCCAAACTATTAATGTGTGCACCAAGAGGGTCTCCTTACAGCTTGCACATATGAACCTTGCAAGACCCCGCGGCTGCTCCGCTGTGGGCCCTGGCGGCTGCTCCACAGTGGGCCCCATGGCTGCTCCGCAGTGGGCCCTGGCAGCTGCTCCGCAGTTGGCCCTGGTGGCTGCTCCACAGTTGGCCCTGGCAGCTGCTCCGCTGTGGGCCCTGCGGCTGCTCTGCAGTGGGCCCTGCGGCTGCTCTGCTGAGGGCCCCGCTGAGGGCACCTCGTGGACTGGACCTGCCCCCACTCATAGCACAGCGACGGGGTGGAGATGGGCGGTCCGCTGTGAGCATATGTGCTTTTCCACCTCCGACCATGGCAGTTTGTATACACCCATGTATGTTATAGTATAGTCTGAGGCAGCTATGTCTTCCCC
>PVLD010011735.1:0-63819 GCA_004027595.1 Dinomys branickii
AAAAAAAAAAAAAAAAAAAAAAAAAAAAGAAACCTTCCATATACTATAAAGTCAGTGATTGACAGGAGGCTCAAGGGGAGGTTTTGTGGGGTACTGAGTGTATGTTGAGTGCTAGTTCTATGAATTTGTTCCCTGTGCTAATTCTCTCAGCTGCATATTCATGAGTTGAACACTTTTGTTGCATATCAATATAATTTTTACTATAAGTTGTCACAGAAAGGTCAAACTACTACCAACTCTAGTCATTTGCCTGCAGGATAAATAAGAGACAGCTGAGCATTTGAAAATGTTACTGAATACATTAAGTTAAAGAATTGTCAGCCAAATATGAAGTACATGAAACTTTTCATGACCCTACCCTCAAGTATTTTGGAACCTTCCATCTTCTGTATGTTGTATATATTTTTATCGTATTTATTAGGACATTTACAAATTCCTCCAAGATGATGTCACTCTAGAATTTTTGGCAGAAAAACCCAATTAAAAGTGAAATGGCAAAACTAATTTACATTAATATATTATAGGCTTTGAGTATCCCCTCTTTAGAGGATTTTCATTCTAAAATAAATAGAACCATTGGGAAAAGGAATGCAGACAAACAGGGAGAAATCATAAAATTATGGAATATGAGGCATCAGGAAGGCAGATATTTGAGGTCCAAAATTTTTTTCTGATAAAAAGGCATTCTTCTTTTCTACAATTTAAATCCTGCTTTATGTCTATCTTTGGTAAATTTTAAAACATAGATCAAAAGTCCACATTTTGGAAAAACTGATGTATACATGAATATGTTTGCATTAAACAATTGAGTAAATAAACGGCAATAAATTATGACCATAGTCAAAATCGTATTGGATGGGATGTGCAGTAACTCACTCATTCAACAAATGGCTTACTCCGGCCTTAAAATATCCCCGTCACTTGGAACAATGCCATGCACAAAATGAGAGACTCTTCCATTTATAGTATTTTTGATTTGGCAAGGAAAGAGGGCATTTAAAAATGATTGCCTCAGTAATTAAGTATAAGCCTGAACAATTCTGTAAAGCAACATGCAAGTATTCGATTTTCTTGAAACAGTGTTTATAAAAGTATCAAAGTATATTTGTATTGAGCATTAATATAATTTTCTGAGCATGTAACTTTCATAGTAAAAATCCTACACAAATAACATTTACCTATAATTGTACTCAATGATTTTTATTCTTTTTTGTATATTAAAGTGGTGTGTTAATACTATTAACATAATGTACGTATTATTGTAACTTTATACTTGGAAGAAATTTCTTCTCTTTGAAAATACAATTTCATTTATCTTAATTGTCTCGTGAAATTTGTGTTGCTATAGCTACAATATATTATTCAGATCATTTGTTCTTAATTGGCAGGAAGGTTGCAATTCAATAAGATTCAGTTATTTTGCCTATTAATTGACTAAATTTTTAAATGAGTCAGTACTAAAGCTAGTTTTGAATAATCACTCCTTTCCTGGCTTCAGGCTTAATTACTACTTAAATGTAATATATTACTAAAAAATGCTAAAACGTAAATGGAGATGTTCTGGATGGTTCTGCTTTCCATGTAGGAAAAAAAAATTATAAATATCACCACATTTTCCAACTAGTCCAGACATCCAAAGTCTATGGCATTGATCTAAAACAATTATAGATTTCTTACAAATACAGAGTATTAAGTAATTAATAATTGATGAAGATGGACTTAAATATCTAAATTTCAAATCCAGAATTATGTTGTTTCCAGGTGGTTTATTCCAGGTTTGCTCATTAAATACATGAGATTATTAATTAATATTCCAGTTCACTGGGCATGTATTTTTCCTTGTCTTGCCTCAATATTATTGTATTCATCATTTTCCCATCACTGGGACAAAATATCCAGTATCTGCTAGGGAAAAGAGCAGAGGTTTTTTGACTCACAGTTTCAGAAGGATCCTTCCATATGTGACTGCCCCTAACACAGATACAGTATGATGAGAGGCCATGGCTGAGGAATGCTGCTCAATATCTGGCAGCCAGAAAGCAGACAGAGAAAGGAGGGCCTCAGGCTAAGAACACAGCCTTCTAATTAACGTTGCCAGGGCCCACTTGCTTTAACCAGGCCCTGCCTCTAAGTGTACATCCAGCCATGAACTCATCATGGATTGATACACTGATGAACATAGTGTCCCATGATCAAATCACCTTCCAAAGGCCTGCCTCTGAGCACCTGAAACTTCTGAGGGGCATTTTTAGTTCTGACCAGATATAGTTACCAATCTTGTTATTAAAACTGTGTATAAGTTTGAAGCATTAAAATATTATCCAATAACCACAAATAACTTTATGAAATATTTAATCTGCCATTCATTTCTATTTCAAACTGCACAGTTTCAAATCCTCTTTTGGGAAGACTTTTACAGCACTGAATCTAACAGTATATTCTCTTCCTACTTCACCCTTGTTCTGGAGATTGAATCCAGGGCCTTCGCATGGAGCTATATCACAGGCTTTTTCTAAAATTTATTTTTAGACAGAATCTCACTGCGTTGCTAAGTTTCCCAGGCTATGCTCAAATTTGAGATTCTCTTACCACAGTCTCCTAGAATGCCGCCATTACGGTGTGTACCACCACACCCGTGTTATGATGTATTCTCTGTCAGGATTAGGGAGCCTTTCAGAGCATTTAATGATACCAACAGCCCACTGCAGCACAGGTGCTATAGATTTGCCATCACTGTTCTACAGGTTTAAAGTTATCTCACTTCAAATAATACATAATGATGTATTCTCATTTGGTTCCCTTTGGATTTTTTTTTTCGTGGTTCAACATAACTAAATGTCTTTTACAAAGTGAACAAAGAAAAACTATTTCCTTTTCTCTTTCTGGCTTCCAGATTTTTCCTCTAACATAGTACTATATATTTTTTGTTGTCCCCTTGATTTTATTTCAGTTTTTAACCAATGAAAAACAGGTCATGCAAAGCTGAAGATTCTTTTAAGTTAGTCTTTCACAAGACAAAAAGAATCAAATTCATCATGGAAAAAGAGAAAGAGCAGTGAAATTAACCTTTCCTTCAAAGAAAGGGAAGAAACCAAAATCTGTTGCAAATTTGGAAATATTCCTAGTCCCAGAATATGTGCTTATTTTACATGATGGGCTTGAATGGTGTAAGTCTACAAAGCAGGGATCTGTGGCAATAAAAATTCATCCCCCAGGACTCCATCCTTGTTTTTAGTGTCAGTGGAAACACTTTCTGAAATTGTAGGTTCAGATGCTGCTTTGTCCAATTGAGAACTGTCTTGACCAGCCAGAAACTCATTACCCCACGCATCTAACTCTGCTTCCAGTTCATCCTTCTCTAATTTTGGGGTGCCATAACTGTGATTCAGTGCTTCTTGAATTTCATTTGCATCTTCCATCATATCCTCTATTTGCTCTTGTAAACCCTCAATCTGGTCGATAGTCACTTCCTTGTATGCCTTTTTCACTTCCTTCACTCCCTGTTTCATAGCACCCACCGTGGTCTTGTCCTTCATGACTGGATGGTATAATTGGCTTGGTCTATGTTAAAGGACTCTTGGACAATGTTATTCTGCTGCTGCTCATACATCTGCTTTTGTTTTAAAAGTTACAAGGCTTTCTGCTTGTCCATATTCTTTCCAGAACGTTCCCTCTCATCTTTTTGATTTGATCCTTGTACTTCACCAGCTCAGTATTCAGTCAGGTAACCTTATCAATAGATACTGCCTTGCTATCCATCATGCCAATGCAGTCATTCAGGCTGGGCAGTGGAGCCTTGTGTTTTGCTTTCCTGAAGAATCTGTTCATCTTGGGTGACCGCAAAGAAATCCAATCACTAAGAGGAAAATTGGAAACAGAAACAGGATCCCTGCATTGTACTATAGATTTGGACCTTGGATTCCTTAACCTTCACCAGCCTGTAGCTCTGCCGTAGGTGAACACTAATGAACCAGTTATCTATAACTTCCTCTATCAGTGATAATGAGCCATTTTTAGCCACAAGCCATCTTCTCTACCTTCCTGACTCCTGTTTTGACTAAGGTATTTTCTGGATATCCTTAGTACTTCTAGGGCAACTCAGAAGCTAATACTTGTCTTTGGCTCCCCTCATATTTCTGTTGCTATTTTCTTTCTTAATTTTGGGGGTTGTCTGTGAAACTATTTAAAAGTGGCACCTCTTCACGGCCATTGTTTTCAGTG
This sequence comes from Dinomys branickii, assembly GCA_004027595.1. Classification (NCBI taxonomy): domain Eukaryota; kingdom Metazoa; phylum Chordata; class Mammalia; order Rodentia; family Dinomyidae; genus Dinomys; species Dinomys branickii. Next base: position 4,222 of record PVLD010011735.1, read on the forward strand.
CCTTCCACAAGAACTCTGATATCTGGATCGAGAGGGCTGTCATATAATTCACAATGAGGAAACTTTAAGGTGCCAAGGTTCTGTGTTTGTGAGAATTCTCTGATAACTGAGATGGGAAGGATTATTATTACCCATTCTGTCTCACATTTTGTTACCTGGGTATTAATGCACTGTTTCTTAGGACACCAATATCACTCAAAATCCTTTATAAAATCAAAACAAACCACTTCCTGCACCTGTATCTTACTGTCATAGTTTCTAATTATGTGCCTTGGATAGGAAACTATTTTATTTTATATTTTTATTATTTTGAAATTTTAAAAAACTAACAAAACGTCAATTAAGACAAAGTCAAAACAACAAAAATGGTGATAGGATATTAACAATAGTTGTTGTACTATACAATATCATCTTCAAAATGGTTTCACATATAACCAGTTATAGGCATGCAAGATTGATCCAACAATTACACATTAATAGTTCCTTTCAATAAGCCAACAGATATTAGTAGTATAATTATCCTGGCTATCCTGTATATGCATATGCATATTTTTTCCTTCTTCCTTCTTTCTTTTTCTCCTCCCCTCCTTCATCCCAGTTGCTCCTTCCTATTTGAACAGTTTCCTTTCCCTTTCACAATATCTATTATACCTTTCTGATGTTGTTTACTCTTTCGGGTTCTTACAGGAGGGAGGAAAGATGATGTTTACACATGTGAATCTGACTTATTTCACTTATGAGTATGGTCTCTAGTTGGATCTGTTTACCGATGAAAGCCTCTAGTTTATCTTTCTTTATAGCTGAGTAATACACTTTATATAAAATACAACATCTTTTGTATCCATTCCTCAGTTGATGGACATTTGGCTTGTTTCCAAGATTTTGCTATTACAAATTGCACTGCTGTAAACATTGGTGCACATATATCGCTGTGGCATGATGTTTTCAGTTCTTCTGGGAAAATACCCAGGAGAGAATAGGTAGGTTAAATGGGACCTCTAATCCTAGTTTACTGAGGAATTCTGATTTCTGAAGAAGACCAATTTCCACAGTAGATGCACCAGTCTACACTACCACCAACAGAAAACAAAAGTTCCCTTTTTTCCCACAGCCCCTCAGGCATTTGCTATGGGTTGATTTTTTGATGATGGCCATTCTTTCTGGGGTGACATGGAATCTCACTGTTGTTTTAATTTGCATTTCTTCAATGACTAATGATGTTGAACATTTTTTCATGCGTTTATTTGCCATTTGTACCTTTTCATCTGAAAAATGTGTATTCATCTCAGTTGCCCATTTTTGGATTGGGTCTTTGAATTTTGGGGGCTTGTTTTTTTTAATTCTTTATATGTTCTAGACAGGTGTCCTGTGTCTGAGGGACAGTTGGCAAAATATTTTTCCCAATTCGTGGGTTTTCTTTTCACCCTGTTGATGATTTCTTTTTATTTGCAAATAAATGGTATGTAGGAGGTTGTTATGGTAGCAGGGTGTTTATGATTTATAATATTCATCTTTAGGAACTAAAATGTTAGAATGAACAGAATCAACTAAATTTAAAACAGCTGCCGACCACAGCTCAATGGATAGTACACTCTATATTAGTTCTGTATGAGTAGCAGCTTCTATAAACCTCCACACAGAGGGTACTGGTATAGAAACCAGTCACCAATGGTAGGTCCTATATTATGGCAACTAGTCTAAAGATACAAAAACAGTAAAACAGTAGTATAGTACTGGGTTTATCAGTGTTGGTATCACCAAGGGAATTTTAAGATAAGCAAATTCTCCATTCCTTTCTGAGATCTAGTAAATCAGAATTTCCAACATGGGGCCAAAACCTTCATCTTTAATCTTTTAATATTCTATGTAACTTTGATGCATTCTGAAGTTTTAGAACCACTGATTTAGGGATAACTTATAGATAAATTTATTTGCTTGAACAAATGTTGGCTAATTGCTTAGGTTCAACATTCCATCGAACTAAAGGAGGCATACAATAAAACCCATGCCATTCAAGCTCATAACCCTTGGTTAAGACACAAAACACCATCTACAGACATTTGTTTTAATCCAAATCAACAATAAGAGCAACAACATAGAACAATTAGGTTAAGATTAATTGCTAATTTTATAGAGTTTAATGTTTTAAATGTAGTTCCTTGGGGCAGAAAAGACCCCTTATTTCCTGGAATTAAGGAAGATTTCTAGCAGGAAGTAATAGTTTAGATTGTTATGAAAGTTTTAAATAGAAGGTAGAAAGACAGAAAAATTGGGAGGAGGCTTTCATAAAAATCTTTAATTTTTCACATATTCAAAGAGAAATGAATGCCAGTGTCTTGAGAACTCTTCCCAAAAAAAGGAATATTTTCAAACTCAAAGTAACTTTTATGAGGCCAGCATCACTCCGATACCAAAGCCAAGGACACTGTACGAATACTGTAGGCCAATGTCTATAATAAAGAGCTGTATGAAATCTCAATAAAATACCAGTAAACAAATTCAACCACAAATGCAAATCAATGTATAACATGACTGGTGGGCTATAACCCTTGGATATAAAGATGATTCAACAAATGCAAATCTATCTACCATATTTACAGAATGAAAATTTTTAAAAATCATCTCAACAGATGCAGCAAAAGAATTTGACTAAGTTCATACTTTCATGGTAAAAACTCTAAATAAACTAGGTATCACTGCAACTTATGGGACTATAGTAAAGGCCATTTATGAAAAGTCCAAAAGCAACATTATAGCATTCTGTGGGGGAAAAATAAAAGATTTTCTTCAAAGAGTCACTGTAACACAAAGATACCATTTCCACTTCTATTCAACGCAGTACTAGAAGTATTAGCCACATGTGTTAGATAAGAAGACATAAAGGTATCAACATTTGAAAGATAGAAGTAAAATTTTCCCTATTTTCTTTGGAATTGGCCAAGCTCTCCTTTGTAGAAAGCCCAAAAGACTTCTATAAAAATATTAAAGGAGGGGCTGGAGGTACAGCTCAGTGGGGTAAGTGCTTGCCGCTAAGCACTAAGGCCCTGAGTTCGATCCCCGGTCCCAGAAAAAAAAATAAATAAAGGATTTATTTAATATTTATACAAAATTATATACAAACATTAGTACTTCTTTCTGTTCATAGCAAATCATTCAAAAACAAATTAAGAAAAAATCTCATTTATAGTATCAAATTGAATAGAATAATTAGGAACACTGGAAAACTTTGATACATTGCTAGGAAATTAAAGAAGACACAAATAAGTGGAAGAATGTATTGCATCCATCACTTGGAAAGATTTATATGGCTAGAATGGCCATACAGTAACCGAGCAAACTATAGATTCAACAGCATCTATCAAAATCCTAATGACAGTTTTTCACAAAATTAGAAAAAAAGTAATCCTAAAATTCATATGGAACCACAAAAGAATGTTAAAAAAACAAGCCTTCAGAAAGAAGAAGAAAATTATAGGCATCGCACTTCATGATTTTGAATTATAGTGCAAAGGTTTTGAAACCTAAATAGGGGACTTCTGGGAAGATGGTGAAGCAATCAGAAGCATCAAATTACCCTCTCCAAAAAAGGAGAACATCAGAAAATGGAAATATATCTTTTAATCTTGGATGGACAGAACCAATATAATTTAAATGGCCATACTTCTAAAACTGTTATACAGATTTAACGTCATCCTTACAAATACATGCATAGAATAACACAAAAGTGCAGAAAACAATCCTACAATTCATTTGGAAACAAAATTGACCTAGAATAACAAAAGAAATTCTAGTCAATAAGGAATAGGCGGGGAGTGTCACAATCCCCAACTAGAAATTATACTACCATGCTATCATGATGAAAACAGCATGGTACTGGAAAAAAAACCCAGAAACAAAAAACAAAAAACCTCGAAGATCAATGGAATAGAATGCAAGATGCAGAAACAACTCCAAGCACACTGAGCCCACTTATCCTAAACCAAGGTGCCAAACACCCTCACTGAAAGAAGGATGGCCTCTTTAATAAATGGTGCTGGGAAAACTTTCTTTTCAAATGCCAAAGATTAAACAGATATATAAGATTATATATATATATATATATATATATATATATATATATATATTGTTCACAAAAATACATGAATGAAATATACAGATTTCTCAAGGAGTAAAGAGCTGGAGACACTGTTAATGAGACCAAAATGTTCATATTCATTTGAAGACATATGGAGAGGATTTCGGCTTTGACCTTGGGAGTGTAGTCTTAATAATATCATCCCCTTATTGCAAATAGATGCATATTAACTTCATAATTTACATATCTCAATTTTTTTTCAAAAAAGGGGTTGCAAATTGAACCCAAGCTTTTCCATTAAGCTACACCCCCAGCCCTCTTTATATTTTTCATTTTGTAATTTTCTTACAATGTCTTCCTAAATTGCTAAATTTCCCAGGCTTGCCTTGAACTGAGAGTCTCCTCTCAACTTTTCAGAGTATGAAAGCTGTCACTTTTAAAAAGGAAATGTCTTCAAAAGTTTGATCCTGGCTCAGTGATAAATGAACTAAAAGTAATTCCACATTGTGATAGAAAAATTGATATCTAAGAGATATTGTAAATATAAGGACAAATAGTTTTCTATATGGGAAAAATATAGTAGACATACCTCCACTTCATCCATACACAAAGATGAATTCCAGATTCATCAAGATCTTAATGTGGAAACCAATACTTTGAAATTATGAAGAGATAAATCTTTCTGATCTTTGGATAAGGAAAACCTACTTAAACATGATATGTAAAGCAAAAGTCCCTTTCCCCCAGACTGGTACAAACACTATGAAAATCAGTATGGAAATTCCTCAGAAAACTAGGGTTAGATGTCCCATTTGACCAAGCTATTCTCCTTCTGGCTGTTCTCTCAAAAGAACTGAAAATATCATACCACAGTGATATATGTGCACCTATGTTTATAGCAGTGCAATTTGTCATAGCTAAATCTTGGAAACAACGCAAATGCCCAACAACTGAGGAACAGAAGATGCAGTATTTTTATGCAATCAAGTATTACTCAGCTGTAAAGAAAGATAAACTTGAGGCTTTTCTAGAGAGATGGATGCAACTAGAGACCATACTCATTAGTAAATAAATCAGATTCACATGTGTAAACATCATATTTCCTATTACAAGAACCTGAAATAGTAAATAAAATCAAAAACATATAATAGCTATTGTCAAAGGAAAAGAAATTGCTCAAAAGGAAAGAATACCTGGAATGGGGGAAAAGAGAAGAAAAAGAAAGAAGGGAAAATATATACATAAAATATATTTATATATAAAATATATATTTATATAATACATATATACATTTTATATAATAGATACAATATCTACAAGCTTTTATATATATGACATATATATACATATTAACTGTTCCTTTCCATAAACCAAAATAAATTATAGTACAATATACAAGATAGCTAAGGTAATTGTACTACTAATTGTCTCCTTGGTGTAAGGACCTGAAAGAATAAGTAAAGCTCAAAAAGTCCAATAGACGATAGGAAAGGAAAAGAAATTACTCAAAAGAAGGAAAGACTTGGATGAGGAAAAGAAGGAAGGCAAAATATATATATGAAGGGCTGTGATGGCTGTGGTGCTGATGTCTGATGGTGTTCTGAGAGGAACAGTTAATGCTTGAATTTTTTTATGTTCTGATCAGTTTTGCATGCTTGCATCTGGTAGTCTGGGCAACTGATTTGAAGGTAACAATATGCAATGGAATTACCATGGTTAATTCCTACCATCTTGTCTCGTGAAACTCTGTATCATCTCTAATGTTTTGTCTAATAATTATTTTCTGATTCTCTTTGATGGCTTAAAAAGTCTTCCATTCTTACATCTAATAAACGGAGCATGTAGTTGGGGATAACAACATGTAATGTGTAATATAACAACCACTATTAGTTTTATATTATTTTGTCTTGAAACCCTGTATAACTTTAAATGTTCTTGCTTTGGTTCATTTATGTTTGTGATACTGGTATGCTGCTATTCTTTTTGTTTGTTTGTTTGCTTCTCATTTACTACTCTCTTTAAAGTAAAATTTAAAAAAATACTACAGTGAAATGTAAATAGGTCTTAACAGAATAAGTTAGTATGGTTCCACTAATTTAAATTTCAAAGCAAATAAAACCAAAGAAAATATTGCTTAAATTGTTTTTGATTTAGTATTTCTGTTTTGTCTATAACTCTGCTATATGATAAAGCTATAACTGAAAACAAAGACTTTTAAAAACAAAGTCTAGGGTATTAAATAGTTTTGATAGTGAGATGGCATTCAGAATCATGTTAGAAAAGCATGACTTCAAAGTTATGTTTGTATCTTAAATGTGATATGTTTGATCTGTTTACTGCTTATCCTATTCCCTAAAATGCACACTTTTGGGCTATTTTGTGTACATGGTCTAAGCTAAAAATAATGCCATTCACCAAGCAAAGTAGGAATGATGGTGAATTGGAAAGTGAGCAGGGAGGAGGTAGAGGTATTCCAGGCAGCTAAGTTAGACAGAAATTAGTACATAGTCAGGGAGGGACTGGGCTCTCAAGGAAGTAAGCACAAAGAATAATGATGTCCGAACTGTAGCTGGAGGTGCATCTGAATAAGACAAGGCCTCATGATAAGGAAAGCATGACCATGCCTCTATGCCTCCCCGAGACATAAGCAATAACCTGAGACTATACTATAATTGGTAACATCTGGTCCAGTAAAGTCCACGTAAACATTACTCACCCAGGTGTGTGACCAGCATATCTAGACCCATCCCTTCCCCACCTGCCTTTGTTTTTTCCATGTGCCCTCGTAGCATGACCTGATTCCCTATTGGATCAATATTAGCTAAGCGCTACACCTGTAATCCTGTAAATTGACTGTAGTTTGACCTACACTGTACTCACATTTTACCGTGCTGTACAAACTACCCTGACAAAAGGCCTCAGTGAAAACCCACTTCCAGGATGCCTCCTATTTCTCAAGAGCTATTCCTATTCCCCAACAAACCTTTCATACTCTTAATATCCTCTGTCCCTTGGAATTCATTCATCAATTTCAGGGCACACAAATTTGGCATATTTGATATCTAGCTTGTTGGGGTTTACATTTTCCCTTATTTGATATCTAGCTTGTTGGGGTTTACATTTTCCCCTATATCAGAAGGATTGGCTGGGCTGCAGCCTGCTGAGAAGGGAGACGTGATGATGACCTGAACCATATATAGGAAAATAAGGGATATTAAAGAGGATAGTGAAAGAGGATGTAAAGAAACCTAGAAATTTCTAGGTTTCTAAAAAGTTATGTTGGACAAAATGGCCTCTCATGGTCTATTTTCTATTCAATAAATTTTTAAATTAAAACATAACATACATAGAAAATGACTACATAAAAATGCTCAACTCAATGAGATTTGTGTGTGTGTTTGGGGGCGGTAACGGGAATCGTACTCCAGACCTTGCTCAACACAACGAGTTTTGCAGAGTAAGCACATCTATAAACATTAAGCAATCCAGATCAAGAAGACCAGGAAAAGCACTCCAAAGCCTTCTGTATCACCTCTTATGATCAATTTCATTCCTTCCTGCCCCCAAATAACTAGGAGCTTGACTTCTCACATCATGAAATAGTTTTGCCATTTTGGACTTTACGTGCCTGGAGTGATAAAGTATGTATTCTTTTGGGACTAGCTTTCCCCACAGCATTATACTTTCTTATATTTTGCTGTGCATAATATTATATCATTATCATATTCCATTGTTTCTCCTATAACACTTCTTTATACATTCTGTGTTTGTAGAATACTTAGACTTTTTCATATGGGGTTGTTGTGAAGAAATCTGCTGTTACATCTCCAATACACATATTTTCAGACATGCTTCAGTTGAGGATATAGTTATTTGTGCTTATGTTCCACTTGCATGAAGTGTCAGTTTTGCAAACTACTTGAGTCCTTTTGCTATCTTACCAGAAAGGTGTGAAATTCCTACTTGATCCATAGCCTCATAATATTTTATCTTGTCAACCTTTTAAAAAATTGTTCTTCTACTTGATATATACTGTCATGTTATTGTAGTTTTAACTTGTACTGTATATCTGCTATGATCAGTGAGACAGAATGTCTTTGTTTGCCTTTCTTGGATATTTAGTTATACCATTTCCTGCATATTTAAAATTTTGCATTTTCAGTGTTATGCCTTTTCTTGGTGATTCACGGACTGGATGTAAGAAATTGGAAATACTTTTAGTGAAATGTTAAAGTAGTAAAGTATAAAATTCAGCATGACAAAAAAAGAAACAGAAGAGGTAAAAAGAGTTTATTTTAGGATTTTTTTGGCATTCTTGGAAAAGTAGCAATCTGTGAGTATAAAATAGCATTGTTTCTGAAATCAAAAGCAATATTACTTTCTGGTCTCTAGCTTTACATAGAATTATAGTTCATTTTTCTAAATCTTCCCTAGCACATAAGAGAAACTCATGTGTCTGTCTGTCATTTGTGTTGGCTCCGTTGTGTGGATTTGTACTGTCTTTTACCTTCTGAAAAGCGGAAATGGCAAAGTGTGGGACAGAGAAGAAAAGGTGTGTCATTTAGCACTGTGTCCTGGACAACATGGCTGATTTCAAATGTCACAGCAGAGATGACATGATAGATCTACATCCCTATTCAAATTGCCTTTCTCAAGTGAAATTCTGCACAGCAGAAGTATTCTTGCTTGAAAAATATTAGGAAAATGTGAGTGGCCATTTTCATTCCTCATATAAACATGGTTTTTTGATGATCTACAGAAGAATTTAAGTTTTAATTCATTTCTCTTAGAATAGCATCTGTTTTTACAATAGGAAGGACTGTTCAATCAATAGATCTGTTGTAATTTTATAAAGACAAATCTTTTCTTATCCCTTTACTTAACTGGATATACTTCATGGTTCTTGAGAAAGTACTTGATTATGCCACGTCTATGGTGACCTTACAGAATTTCTTAAACATACTTATAGTCAAAAAGTTTCCTCTTCACTAGATTGAGGTTCAACATGGCACCCATCTTACCTACAGCCCCCCACAACTTGCTTTGCTCTGATTTATTCATTTTTTGTGTGTCTCTTATTCTGATTTCTCATACGAAAAATATACCTGGAACATGTAGTAAGTAGCCTCCCCTCCTATACTGAGTCTGAGCTAAAGAAAAAAGGAGTGAGACCAATGGAAATTGAAATTTGTAAAAAATGACATTTATTTCAAAGATGGCTTATTAAAATATTTCCCATCTGAATATATGACTTTCCAAGGCTAATATTCTCCTTGAAGGAAGAATGTTTTAGGTCAAATATGGAAAAGGGGATCCTATACTAATATTGAAGCAGTTTATCCTACAAATGTATTTTTAACAAAATAGTCTGCAGAGTGTCACTCTCTCCCTGAGAAGAGGAGGAAGCACACCAGCTTTCAAATTATTGCCTTTCACTTAGTATAAGCTATTACAAATTATGAGGGGTACCATAAAGGGATGAATAAATGAAGAAAAAATGCAGTGTGATTTCATATTAGTTTGAATGAGGTTATCTGATAAGGGCATTTATATATTATGTGGTAATAATGCTAGAAATGCTGATGACAATTTCCATAGATATCCACTAACGCTAAATATCTTTTTCTCCACATTTTCTTTGGAGTAATGTAGTTTCTTTAGAAGAGTTTTATTTTCTACAGAATTCTTAAAGAATGAGAGCACATTCTTCCAAAGTTTCTTGAGTGGAGTGGACATGTTGACTATTAATCATGATGATTTTTGACATACCCTTAGAGAAAAGAAAAGAATGTTTGAAGGGTGGGAAATGGTTTCATTTATTTAGGGAGATAGATAGGTGTGACTCAAGCTGTCATTTATATGAACATGTGCTATAAAGGGCCTGATTCTGATGCTAGTCGAAAGAACCCGACAAGAGTAATTACCCATCAGCGGTCGTCTTGGGCATCACACATAGTTTAGGTCTGGTGGGTGAAGTGAGTAGACAGGAAACAGTGTATCTGCACTGAAAGTGATGATACTGTCCAGCACAAGAAAAGAAAAATGAACAAGCCTAAATTGATGCAATTTAAGAAATTTTAAGTCTTAATATTCAACCAATTTTCTGTACATACTGAAATAAGTGTCAGGAAATTATGCTAGGAATAGGCTCCACTCCCAAAGTGAAATAGAAATGTAAATACAAAGAATGACATTAAAAGTCAGTGTGAAAATTATAGCCAATAGTACTAGATACAGACAAGCTACTCCTTGCAAATATGAGTATATGCGGGAGGGTGTAGATTAACAAGGAATTCTCTCTACTAGGCTTTGAAATGTCTTGATGTTTTCTAGGTGAAGAAGAGAGTAAAGAATATTCTAGACAAAAGAGACAGTCTGTGAAGTAAGTTGGTGCATTAGAAAACTACACTCAGCTCAGTACTGTTCTTAGAGGGTAAAGTGTCAGGGATTAAGTGGAGAACCTCTTGTTGCAGCCCCCAAGAATTCCAGTTAATGTTGGTTTGGAAAACATTAAAAGGAGGGATTCCCTTTCCAACAAATTTGCTTTTCTAATGCATTTGTGCTTATGAGTCATTCCTGGATGGTATCCTCTAATGAAATGCAATGGCAATGAATACAAAGATTTTAAAAGAATGTGGATAGGGATGATAAACTTGAGACCAAAGACAGTCAGTAAGATATAGTCCATGTTTTCTGTTCAAAAGGTTTTCTGACATATTCAATAAATAAATAATAAACAAACAAATATTTGACAAGTCAGTAGGGGTAAACAAAAGGAAAAAATTAACACCTTGAGCTTCCTACAGTGAGAGATTCAGCTATGCAGATTCATCATTTTTATGGAGAAAAGAGAAGAACACGTGGCAGAACAACATTTTCCAGAGTTCTAAATTATTTACTTAGCAAAATAAATCTTTTGGAGGCTGAGTTGCACATTGTACCTGACACCACCTCATCTGTAATTTTTAACCACTGCTTCTGGGTACCAGAAGAAGGACAGGATGTGTGTACTCCCAGACTAAAGGGACACCCAGAAAGGCAGTTTACTCCTGGCAGGAACTTTGGTTCACTCAGGCCATCAGGTTGGAAAGAAGAAGACCCTACCTGGCATAACTTGGGAAAGAGTGAGTGGAGATGTTTGGCACTAGAAGTTGTAAATTTTTCAGACGAGTTCTGATGCTCTACATCAGTGAGTAGATACTGGTGTCTATTTTCACATGTAGAAGAAAATGCACAGTAAAAATGTATGCTTAATTGAAAACCTACTTCCCTGGGATTTTTATAAGCATTATATGAGAGAATATATTTAAAATCTTTAGGACAATGCCTGGCACAATGAAAGTGCTCCATATGGAATAGTAAATATCATCTTATTCTTTATCCTACCAATATTTCTTTGCTGTTGCTGAGAATTTAGGCTTAAAATAAGATATACTGTTAACGTGCATGGGTGATAGTGATGCAAATTTTTAAAATATATCAAAAATAAAGATTTAATAAAAATGGACACTTGAAATATACACTTTTCAAAAGACATATAAATCATCAACAAATACATGAAAAATGCTTAACTTCTGGCTGTTACAGAAATGCAAATTAAAATAGCACAGAAATTCTGTCCTCTTTAGAAAGAGTGGCTATCCTCAAGAAATAGAATGATGAAAAATGCTGGTGAAGCTGTGCAGGAGAAAGGAACACTTGTACATTGCTGGTGGGAATGTGAACTCGGACAACCATCATGGAAATCATTGTGGGAATTCCTCAAAAAACTGAAACTAAAACTTTCATTCGACCCAGTTATTCTTGTTCTAGCTGTCTTAACAGAAGAGTTAAAGACATCATATCACAGGGATGCCTGCATCCCCATGTTTATAGCCGCACAATTCACAATAGCTCAACTTTGGGAATGGCCTGTATGTCCGTCAGCAGATAGGTGGCTAAAGAAAATGTCGTATTCATGCATAACAGAGTACTACCCTGCTATAGAGAAAGATAAATGTGAGTCATTTGTAAGAAAATGGATGTACCTTGAGACAATTATGTTAAGTGAAATAAATCAAACACACAAGTTTAAATATCCCATAGTCCCTCTCATAGGAGAAAAACCAAAATACAAATAATTTAAAGAGCAGTATAGAGGCTAGATGATAAGAAAATTGGAGATAGATCTTTTGCAAATGGGAAGGGGAGTAACAGATGGAGGTAGAAGGGAGGGAGGGAGAGGGAAAGGAAGTAAAAAGAGGATGTGCTATGTACATGCACCAAGTGTCCAAGATGAATGGAATTATGTACTGCAAACATGTACTACTCAAAATTTTAAAAATGAACATTTTATGTTAAATAATCTCTACATTAATTCTGAAGTGATATTTAATGAAAGTATGAATGCATCCTGTAAGAGCAAAGTAATTATATTGTGGCAGGAAGCCATATCCCAGTTAATAACATTATCAGGGCTGACAACTTTTGACAGAGGGAAGGACATCATAATCTAAAACAAGACCTGTAAACACCCATACTACTGTGGGAATTGAAAAAAGAGAGAATTTGATAGATGCATTAGAAGCACAAGTGATGGGATTTCAGGTATACATTTTGGAAAAGGAAACAATCTGAGACCTACTTTGCTCCTCTGTAGCAAAGGGGATAGAAGAGGGGAAAATCAGCTGAATGCCTCTTACAGATGGAGACATTGGCAGAGGCTTGTAAGTGGGCATAGAAACACAGGCCAATCCTGGATGTACAGATTATGGTGCCATCGTCTAGAAACAAATTCTATGACAATGTGTTTATTTGTTTTAAAGAACACATGCATTTGAATAATATGCTAAATTGTCATTTTTATCACATCATGAAAAAACTTTCATGGTGAATCAAGGCAACCAAATGTATGACAGCACTCTCCAGGTAATCTAATATTTGTATGAAAAGAGAAGGCAAAATAACCAAGTAAAATCAAATATAGTATTGTGATGATTCTTAAAATAATTTAAAATGCTAAAAAGATGTGATACAGTTTTTACATTAGGTATCCTTCCCCTAAGAATTCATTTATCATAATAGCAATTTTCAACATATCTTGTTTTAGTGACTATTTGGTATTAAGAAAAAGAAAATCCACTTATAGAAATTCAGGTAAAAATGAGAATACTGTAACCGAGTAGAGTCTCTTAGAATCTGATTGCTGAAGGATAGCATGTCTTCATAGACTAAAATAGTTTTGTAACCTATTTTAGCTTAAAGTCTAAATAAAGGCATATACACCAAAACCTCCTTCTTAAGGAATACAGTTAGAATTAAATAAATATTAACACTGTACCTGCAGTACTATGAGCTGTTAGAACCACACCATTGGCATATATGAAATGTTTTATCACTTGATTAACAGAGCACAATATTTTTGGGAGTCATTGATAGCAGCCATCTCATTTAGTAATATTTCTGTTTAGTATTTCCCATTAGTCCTTTTTAAAACCATAGCTATCTTCAAATTTCACACTTCTGGTCTTTCCAGGAACTACTGTGACTAGTCATCACGTTGTGATATTAACATTAACATTGCTGCTACTTTGAGGACTTCATCATTTACAGCTCAAATGTGTAAAATATACTTGTGCACAGATGTGTCAGCCCAATAGGCAGAGGACAATAAATCCTACTATTTTCCTTGTTATTGAAATATCTTTAATTCTTATCTCTGATGGCTTCCCCTGTCACCTCATGAGTAAGTAGGGCTAATACTAGATACAGTAAAATCAAGCTTCCCATTTATCATGCTAATTGCAGCTTAATGAGGAGAGGCCTGAGGCTGGAAGACTGGTCTGCATAGAGTCCTATTGGAGTGGAGTTTATTATGGTAATTAATACAGCTTGCAATAATTAAATTGCTTTACTAGATAGGTACTATATTTATCGTAAAGATTCACTGCCCTAAAACTTTGGAGAGTATTTAAAGAATAGTTTAGAAAATCATGTTTTGTAGAATTTTATTTAAGAGAAATTATAGTTTAAATCTCATTGTCAGGTATTTCTGCTTAGAGCACAACTGGCTAAATCATTTGTGGATCCCAGTTAAAACTGAAATTGTGAGGTTTGCCATTCAAACAGCACAAAAAAGGTATCACAAACGTACTAATATATATCTAAAGTTCTGTCCTTTCTTTCACATATTGTATCCACTTTTGCTCGTCTGCATGCTTCATTATTCCATTGGACTTTGCTTACAAAACACAAGTTCAAAGAGAAAATTATTAGCAGTTTCAAGATGGCTGCAGAAAGAAGCTCTTGTCATTGTGTAATTCTCTGTGACTGCACAGATTACTTGCACTTCTGTCAAGATGGTTCTGACTCTAAGAGTCAAAGTGTAAAAGGCAAACCATTTTTGGAGTCAAGGCTGAGTTAATCTCAAGCCAGACCTTAACAATGCAATAAAGTATGAAAGCCCAAATTTGAAACAATAGATAAATGATGTTGAGGAAAACATCAGGAGGCCAATCAAACAATGAAAATGCACCAGAAATGAGGAGAAGGAACTACTGTCTCAGTCAGAAAGTCGTTGCCTGTGATAAGAGGAAATAATTCCAAGACATGGTTACATCAAAGCCCTTAGAAGGGAACAGCAGAGCTAAAACAGAATGATGTACACTTTAGATTTACCTATGAAGGTAGTTACCACATTCCACAAACATACCTGCATAATTCAACTGAGTAATAGCATAGTTTTCTAGAGTTTCCCCTTTTACAAAAGCATTTGAAGTATTGCAGGATGCATTTGCACAAATATATTACAAAATATATTGAAGAAGATAGAGTGATTTGTGTTATGACAAAATGAGGTTTCACTTTCTTTGCTTACTTTGTTCACTAATACATTTCTTGCCTAGTCAATAGGCAAGTTCAGGAAGACCTACTACATCATCCCCACCCATAAATGGTGGTCAATAGATGGTTATGCTGGTAGGTTTTGCAGTGCAGAGAGAAGTAAAGCAGAATGAAATGCCTTTATTGTGGGCATGGAGAAGACCACAGTAGGAAAGGGACATGGAGCTTCTGATGGCCTGGCCTAGAGTCAAAGGTTAAACAGTCCAAGGCTGGAGGTGGAGTTTAGGGGGTGGACCCCCTGATGTAGCAGACCAGGATTGGTCAGGAGTATGGAAAACAGAAACAGGATAGTATAAAAAGGGAAGTAGGAAGTCATAATTTGACTCAGAGGAAGAAGGGTGGGGCTTAGCACATGACCTCTAGTGGTCAGTGCCATATTGGGTCCCTGATGTACTGGCTCCGCACCATAGCACAAGATCTCTAGTGGGTGGTGCCATAGCGACTCAGCAGGAATTACAGTGAGGCTAGAAACCATCACATACAATTTCATGTAATTTACAACTTACAATGCTTGACTAATAGTCTTTTTGGGAATCTGTTTTCAGGTTCTGAACATTTGTTGAAATCAGTGTATTAACAGTACTGTACCCCACAGTATAAACGTTGAACACCAGTAATAAATAAGCAAATGCTCAATTGAGGGACTATTCTTTAATTTCCTGATACAGCTCAAAATTTCAGTGGGGGAGCAATATCTTGTCACAACATTATTTATGATAATAGTAACTTAATCTCACAGAATCCATTGTGATTGTCCTACTCTCCATAATTTAAAGAACATCATTTGATTTTAAGTGAGTTCTTTGTTAGTTTCTTTGAAAAGTGAGTTGTAAAGGCAAACACTATTTCCCATAATTTTTTGATGGCTAAATGGTTAAATGGAGAAAGGCACTTATTTACTCACTCAACAGATACCTATTAAGTGCCTGAACAGTATTAAACCCAAGGAATATAGCAGTGAATGAGATAATGTTACTGGACTTGAAGTGCTGCAGTCTCCTTCTGGAGATGGTATCTAGGTTCCTTCTGTCCTAAGCAAAGAATGGGCCAAGATAAGAACAAATGATAGCAAAGTTTTATTAAAGATAGGAAAAGAAACTGGCTCTACACCACAGTTTGGGACCAAGAAAATGTAGGAAAAAAAAGTACACCCGAAAGCATGAAAGCATCCACCATGCAAAAGGGAACTCAATGGCAAAAACTCAATGTGGTCTGTCCTTTTGGTATCAACCACTCTTCAGGCTAACATCAGATCTACAGCATTCTATGGAAAACTTGCGTGAGTCCTTGGGAGAAGTCCACACGCAGGACTTTGGGAGCTGTTCTGTGCATGTATTCCAGGATCTCATCCAGTCTCCTTTCCCAACCAATTTTAGCCATGCCCTACTTTCCTATCTCAATAGGGATAGTCTCCTTGTGGAATTTGTAGACGGGTAGACTTTTACAAAAATGCTCATACTGCTCCTTTCAATCACATCTGCATGCCTGTGTCTGAAGAATAACCATGAATCTGAAGATACAATTGAACTGAAACTTAAGCTTAGAGCAACCTGCATAGTTTTAACCCCTTTTCAACAGTTTATAATTTTAAGTGAATTCCACATTAGTTAAAAGGAAGATGAGATAAAGGGAAGAAAAATATGCTGATAAATTTCTCAGTTGGACTTAGTTTGGTAAGTCTAAAAAACGAAGCATAGTTAATAAAACACAAAGCCAAAGATATCCTCTTAACTCATAGTTATTATACATCGTCATTAGAGAGGAGACATGCTGATCCCTGTGCTAGATTAGTAGTCTGGGTATTTGTCTCTCTGACCTCAGCTGAAGTAAAAACACCAGGCAACAGAAACAGAAAATGGAGTAAAGGGAAGTACTATCTACTATTTCATCTGGGCAGGGAAATTAAAAAGAGGAAGCACTTAAATTGTAGAGGAGAATGTGAAAGGGAAGGATGGTGCTCTTTTCTTTCCCTTGACAGTGCTACCTTTTGAAAACCAGCTGGTGACTCCTGGGTCACTAGGCTTAGTCCTTCCTCTTTTCAATTACAGGAGCTTCGCATTCACAGGGAGATGGAGTGGGAAGAGCAATCACTTGTACAGAGAGAGAAGAAAAAGACATGGAATATTTTTCACATGGAGAAAAAGGAACAATTTCAACAACTAGGGAGGCAAATTCAAGGTAGTATTTTCATGACCCCATTATTTTTACTGTAAACATTGTGAAAGGAAATTGTTTTAAGAAGTTTTAAAAATAGTGGGGTACAGGCTTTGGAATATATAACTCTAATCTGAGAATTTACATTCTATTATGGGACATATGGGTATATTGGGATATTTGAAGTGTGTGAGTAAATATCTGAAATGTTTAAAAGAATGAACATGCCTAACATTGTCAGAGAGAAAAATTTGGACTGATGGTACCATGAGTTTTCAAACAATTTCCCCCAAATGCCATCCATTATTGAAGCCATCCATAATGGCTTCAGAATATATATATGTGCAATATAAATGGATCTCAAGTTACCATAACATTTATATAGCCATGAGAGATGGAACATTGTTATCCAACCATTTCTCAGAATTTCCAAGTCTATAACTTCATTATTTTACCAAAATTTTCATTAACTTTTGGCTGTATTTTTTTGCATCGAAATAAAAATGAACACAAAACTCAAATTTGTTTTCATGTGAAATCAGATCGTGTGATATCATACAAATATATATTTATTTTTTGTTCTTGGTTCCACAAATAAAGCTTTGAAAACTCTCATAATTTCCTGGGTCATGGGGAACTAGGAGACTCTTTTTTGCAACATTGCTCTTTGCCTGAACTTCCTGACACAGAGCTTCAAACTCCCTTGGAACTTCCTAGGTGATGTGAAATCTTTTGTTCTAATGAAGCCACTCCTAATAGATGCCTGCATAATTTCAGGAGAGGCTCTGGTCCCCAGCAAGATCAAGTCATGACTAGAGCCTTGGAACTTGTGACTTCAACCCCAACTTCTTCCAGTGCCCAATGAATTAATCAACTTATTCCAGGTAATGAAACCTCCATGAAAACACAGAGATACCTGAGGGATTTTTGGCTGATGAACACATGAAGTGTTGGGAAGGCAGGACTACCCTCATACCTTGCATGTGTCTCTATTCTGTTTGGCTGTTTATGAATTGCATCCTGTATATCAAACCAATAATAATAAGCAAAGTGCTTTTTTGATATTTGTGAGCCATTCTAACAAATTAACAAGCCTGAGTGCAGCGAAACAGCAAGCCCTAAATTACAGTTGGTTAGTTGGAAGCATGGGTGGCCACTTAGGGCTTCTGCCTGGCCTCTGAAATAGTCAATCTCAAGTAGTGCCAGAATTGAGCTGAATTAAAAGACACCTATCTGGTGTCAGTAGGGTTGGAGAACTGGTTGCTGTTATGGAAAACCCACATCCATTTAGAGTCAGAGTATTGTGGATAAAAACAGTTCTGATGGCTATTTTAGGAGTTTATTTCACTGTAGTAAGACACAAATAACTATCAGATGCTAACATTAATCTTAATGTGAAAACAATCATTTTTAGTAATTTGTCAGATGTCTTACTGCGGGAGAAACAGGAGGAAAACTTAGTTCACATAATTGGCCCTAGGTCACTGTATTTTCTGTTTCTTTTTATAAGAAAACAAAGTTTAACAAATGTAGAAGAGACAATTATAGTGTTATGATGACACAATATAAAGTTTACTGGATTTTCACTACATACACTTCCAACAAAGTCCCTGGAGATTCTCTTTTTTTGATTTTACATCTAACATCAGAAATGAATTACACATACTGCTACTATTTTCAAATGTATCTTAGAGTGTGTTTTATGTTCCATGGATAAAAGTCTGAGAAAGCTTTTGTAATCTTGGTTTGGTCATGAGACAACATGTGTGGATTTTAGTTGGTTCACCTTTCAGAAATTTCCATCTCTCTCACTGAAAGAGCTAAAAATAAACCCAGTCATATCATAGCTTTGTTGATTTTGAGAAAAACTCATTAGCAATTTGATCTTAAATATTTGATAGTATTAAAGTCTGTAATAAGCAAACTACAATATCAACGTTTATTTCTTCATGTAAAAAAGTCTTCAAAAATGGTTGTTTCTAAATTGAATTATATTGTTATTAAACTAGGAATTTTTGAAATATGATTCTTTCAATTGGTTTAAATTTAAATTATTATAAATCAAAATTTAAAGATATTACTTTTGTTTAGCTCAAATCTGGTATGTGTAGGCATATGTAGACTAGGCAAAATGGACTTATTAAAGCACTTCTGCTTGTAAAGTTTACAGTTTTATCACTATATAAAAGGTTATTAAGGGGCTGGGGATATAACTCAGTGGAATAAGCGCCTGCCTGGCAAGCACAAGGTCCTGAGATCGATCCCCAGTACTGAAGAAAAAAAAAAAAAGTATAAAAGGTTGTTAAACCAGAGACAGTGCTACTCATAGTCCCAACACTCCAGGAGGCTGAGGTAGCAGGAATGTAAGTTCAAGCACACCTTGCGCAACTAATGGCTTAGCGAGACTGTCTCAAAATAAAAAAAGGAAAAATAAATAAAAAGATCCAAGGATATAGCTCAGTTTGAGGGCCCAGGGTTCAGTCTCCAGTACCATTACCCAAAGAAGTAACTGTCAGAAAGCTCTGATTTTTCTGATGATGATAATTACCCTAGTGCTTTCATTGAAATATAGTTCATATTTATGTATATACAGCTTTTAACAGGGATTTTTTTCCTGATGCTCTAGGCACATTGAGATGCCCACATCAGAACTGCACAATTTTCATAAAGCTAACCGGATAGAATACATGCCTCAACTTTTTGTGCAAAGCTTTAGAGCATGTCTTCCAAGCTACTTGCTTTTCTAAGTGTTTGCTTTTAATCTAATTTATCCTCTTAGTCTCAGTAGGAAGGGGAAAATTTCAGTGAAATATGTCCTCAGTTCCTTGTTTGGTCCCTAATGAAATTTGTACTCAAAAAAGCTTATTCTTCTGGAAAATTTCAGTATTAGAAAGAAATATTTGACTCAAGTTATTTTTACAACCAAAATAGAATGCTTCTAGTGAAAAATTCCAAGTCATAGAGTTGAAGTACATTCCAATAATAATCCCTAAAGGTAAATTAAAATGTTTTGTTTTCTCTGTAATTATTTTTTGGATAATCTCATAGTGTCTCACATGGAGAGACTATGATGAGTTTTTCCATTAGAGTTTTTCTAACTCTACATTAATGCCTAGTGCTCTGTAGGATTACAGTTGTCTTTAGGGGAGGTTTATACACAGTTTGCAGCTGACATGCTAGTGAGCAGAAGCTAATGAACTAAAGTCAGAGTACAACAGCAGAACTGCACTTGTTGATTTACTCCTCTTTCGTGCATTTTGTCTTCCAAAGCAACTAACAGCCAGTTTTGAGAACTACTTGTGTTAATTCTTTAAATCCAAAGTTATTAAAATTATGGCCCCTGGACTAGAGCTGTTACGACAAGCAATAACAGAAAAGATGACGCTGACAGTCGTAGAGCAAAGTCAAAGGCTGGAAAAAGTATTTGAGAACATTTGATGTATTAGTGTAATTCAGAGCTTAATGCTGGAGGACAGTCTTGGAGGGGAGCAGAGAAGCAACAACCCTATAAGGGCTGAAAGAATGCAGGAAAACCTGCAGAACCCACATATATCTACAAATACCTTGGTTCACAAACTTAATTCATTTCACAATTCTGGAAATGATGGCCACATTCCTACTTGTGTAGGAAAGATGGCCGCAGTCCTAGTCATCACCAAATACAGTTTGTAAACCAAAACAAAATTTTGCCAAATGCTTCAAAAGCATTCATGGACTGAACTACTTTAATACTGCACTGTAGCACCAAAGTGGAAAAAGCAAAAGAAAAAGGTATGTTAACAATGCAAGTGAAATCTGAGGTTGGAGACAAGCCTATAGGAATGCAGGCTCTGAGAAAAAGAGAAAGTAGTGATTTAGTAACAGAAGAAAGAAGAAAATAGCAGAGTTGAGAGAGAGAGTAAGTCTATTGGTTTGTTACCTATGGTAAAACTAAGAACTATTAGCATTGTTAAAATGTGACAGTTTGGAATGCATTTATTCATTTTTATTTTATTTATATTATTTTATTTGTAAAATAAACTAGATTCAAACACAGGAAGTCAAGGTGATAGCTGAAGGATTACATTTCTTTGGTGTGTGACTACAGTGATATCTGGGTCTCTGTTCATTTGTGTAATGAGTTTGAAGGAGACAGATATAGTGTATCTGCATGTGAAGGAAGAAGCTGAAAGGTTTAAATGCAATTTTTATTTTAAATATTTTCAAAAATGACATGAAGATGTCACAGTATTAATCTGTACACATAATTAAGGTTATATGTTATAGAAGTAGAGATATGAGACCACAGAGAAGTAAGAGAGGCACTTGCCAAAAGAATACAGAGCAGTACTTATTAAGAGGAGCACTAAATTTAGCTCAGAGCTTCCTGGTAGCAGAGAAAAGAGCAAAACAGAATGAGTTTTAGGGTTTTCTCTGTCACATAAAAAGAAATGTACATATTTTTAAAAAGGACATCAATATTTTCTTTCACTCCACTTTAAGAAAATTTTATTATGCAAAATAGGTGGTCATCAAATTTTAGCTATGGGCCAATCCTGTCCTTCTGTTCTTATAACTAAACTTGAATTGGAACTTATCTATAGTTATCTGATTGCTTATTGTCTAAGGCATTTTGGAGGGTACACTGGCAGAGAACTTGGGACAGAGACCTTTTGGCCCACAAGCTACAATTTTTGGTATCTGACCTCTGAAAGTAAGAATTTGCCAGCCTCCTACAGTCGGAGTCATCCAATAGGGATGCTGAGTAAAACCATGCCCATTCTGCCAGATAAGAGCTGACAATATTACTCACACTTTTCTCAACAGATTTCTTTTATTAACACTGTACATATGAAAATCCAAGGCAATGCTTTACTTCTTGTTATAGTGAGGGCATGTGTAAGCACAATATTTCAAGATCAATATACTCCTTGATATTTGCTTTGTACTTAGAGTGTGTAATTGATATTTATGGAGACACTGACTGCCAGGCCTTTCACATTGATAAAGGCTGCTTAATTTTACTCACATATCTGTGCTTCTCTCATGCCCTCTCATGCCATATGCTTTGTGGAGCAGCCTATCCTCCCACTTCACTCTCCTGTCCCCTTCCTCAGTACTGAGACAGGAAGGTAGGACACAGCTAAAACTGGTTGGGAAAGGAGGCATGACAAGATCCTGGAACACATGCTCAGAACAGTTCCCAAAGACTTGCATGTGGACCATTCCTGGGTGTTCGCACAGGCTTTCAGTAGGATCGCCTAGACCTGAGGTCAGCCTGAGGAGTGAGTGATACAAAAAGGACAGTCTACGCCGAGTTCTTGGCCACTGTGTTCTTTCTTGCATGCTGATTGCACTCATGCTTTTCTTACATTTCCTTCACCCAAACTTGCTCTGCAGAGCCTATTTCTTTTCCTATCTTTAATAAAACTTTGCTACCAGTTGTTCTTATCTTGACCAATTCTTTGCTTAGGACAGAAAGAACCTAGAAACCTCCAGAAGGAGACTCCACACTCTAAGACCATGTAATAGTACTCCAAGAGGTGGACAATGATTGGCTCTAATCAGTGATTACATGCCTTAACTCTGACTACACTGCTTGATTTAGGATTTAAGCATAGGACCTAGTCAGGACAAAAGCTGTGAACAGAGGTTTTTTTAGAAGCTCCATGAAATATATTCATTTTATGCTAGACAAACAAGAATGTATAGAACTCCTAAAAGCCATATGACATAGTCATAAGGAAAACTAACCCTCCTTAAAAGGAAGTAGATACAGGGGAAGCAGAGAATAGTAAAGTAATTGGATTTTTTTCTAGGTTGTGCCCCTTCTAAAACTTACTCCTGCACTGTTCTTATTGATATGATGAGCTTTGGAAGCTCTTTTTATAACTCACTCTAAAAGATTTTGTATTATTTTTCAGTGAGAAATTCCAGGTACACTAGTCATATTTGAATACATAAAGAGAAGTCAGAAAATTTGAAGAAATGTTTTTAAATGTTGAAATATCTCTTAAACATTTAGTTAAGTTACAATCTGTTCAGAGTAGATATTTCTAACAAGTATCTAACAGGTAGGGATGTTCTCATCCTTGATAATTGATTGATCAACTGGTGGGTGACATGCTTTTAGGAAAACTCACTATAGTCTTTCTTAAGGAGCCATTTCACATTTTAGGAAGGAGTGCTTCAAAGAGTATGGAAAGCTGTTAAAAAGAAAATATCTTTATCAAAGTTTTCATTGAATAATAATGGTTGTTCCTGTTTGTGCAAATGAAGTACAGCAGGGAGCTCTGGGAAAATAAAGCTGTCATGGTAACCAATAATACTTTTTCTCTACTGCAAGTCGCGATAGCCAGAGAGGCTACATAAGGCCATATTTCCTTAAAGACATCTCCCAAGTAAAAGAAATAAGAGAAAGGAAAGTAAACAGAAGGTATGGCATTTGCCTGAACTCTGTTCTTTCCACAAAGATAAACATTTAAAAAGGTATAGTATTTTGCATAATTAGCTGAACCAGGTAGGTTAAAGTGCCATCATTTTAAGAATCATTTCAATATAAGTGGACAGGTGATTATCCTATACCCATTATAGAATAATTTCCTGACTCCACAGCAAGGTGACTTCACAGAGGAAAGAAATTCATGGCTGCCAAAAGACAGCAAAGCAACAAGGGCAAAAAGGAGAGGGACAAGCCTTTTTCTGTCCTTACATTGTATGCAGGCTACCTGCGTTAGAGCAGGTATAGCCCTCATACCATTAATTTCAGCATTGGACCATGAATTAATCACATATTCTAGATTCAGCTTCCTCCAAAAAGCCTGAATCCATGACTGCATTGAGATTTGCAGGGTACATCTGGACACGATCCATAACTTTCTGCCCTTAGTTCTCAAGAGAGTCATGTACATTCCTTTATGCAAGGGGCATTTAGTCCATCTCTATGAGTTGCCAAAGTCCTAACAGTTTCAGCATTGTTAAAAGTCCAAATTCCAAATCTCCTCTGAAATTTAAGGGAAACCCATAGCAGGGAGCAAAAAAGAAAGTTAAACATTTCCAGCATTCAATAGCTCAAGATAGAGATTTCCATTCCAAAAGTTATATACAGGAGCATACAAAGGAATGGTACCAAAGCAAGTCCAAAACCCAGCAGGGCAAATATTACGTCCTTTAGCTCCATGTGCAGTATCCAAGGCAATCTACGACAAGATACGAACTCCAAAGACCTTGGGTGGCTCTGCCCCTATGGCAGTTCCACTAGTTCCACTGGTGGTAACTCCCAAGTCTTCTCTCTTGGGCTGGCTCTGCTCCCTTCTTGCAGTTTTCATCAGATAATCACATTCCTGGTTTCTCCAAACTTCTGAGTCTGCTACCAGCAGGAGCAGTAGCCACGCTTTCCTCTCCCTTGGCAGTAGGGGTCAAGCGCCCTGGATCAATGAACACTCTGGGTCCATTTCCAAGGAACAAAATCTCTAGGTCACTACCATTGTGGAACATGGTGCTCTGTGGCTTTCTCCTCAAAGCAAAGTCCTTCACTTTTGCAATTTTGAGTTTGCGAAGCATAGAGTTTTTGCTTCTTGTGATGCCCTCAGGACATCTTTCCTATTCTCTTGTTTCTCTTCAGCAAGTAAGATCTCTTCTGCTCTTTCTTCACAGTCCACAGCTTTATTGGAGCTTCCTTTTGGGCCAAACTCACAATGTTTTAAATCATTGTACTGCACACTTTGCAATTGATTCTCAACATAAAGCTGGCTAAAAGCAACAAACAGTAGCCGTGCCACTGTTCCAACATCCGACTGCCTTGAAATTTCTTCTGCCAGATTAATTAGTCCACTACTGTTAAACATAATCTCAGACAAATTTTCTGGACGTAAGCAAAATGCAGGCATACTTTCTGCCAAGCCATAACACATATCATCTGGAGTCTAGCAACCAGCACATTCCTTTGCAGCAGAAACTTCTTGATCCCTGGTCTTTACCAGCAAGATTTCTGTCAGCTTTCTGGTCTTCTGAACTCTGACCAGAATCTGCAGTATAGTACAGCCTAAGGCATTCCAGCTCTACTACTCTAGCGAACATCTCTAAGTCATCTAATATTCTTCCCAAAAGCCATTCCCAAAGGCCCCCCTGTCACATGGTCAAGTATAGTCACATCAACAACCCCACTTCTCTGGTACTAAATTCTATCTTAGTCACTTTTCTAGCTGCTGGGACAAAATACCCAACATCCAAAGTTAAAGGAGGAAAGATTTATTTAACTAATGGTTTGTAGAATTTTCAGTCCATAATCATCTGCCTCCAAGGCAGGATGACTTCACAGAGGAGAGCAATTCATGGCATGCAGAAGACACAAAGAGCAGTAAAGACAAAAAGGGGAGGGGTGAGTCTCTTTCTGTGTCTTATATTGTATGCAGGCTAGCTGCCGAATGGCAGGTGTAACACTCATACCCGTAATCCCAGCATTGGATCATGAGTCAACCACACACTCTAGATTCAGCCACTTCTGAAAAGCCAGCATCTCATGACTGCATGAGGCTTTGGAGGGACACCTAGACACAAATGATAACAATATCCTAAGTCTAAAAACAACAGAAAAGCCTTTCAGATTTCATTTATAATAAAAATTAATTGTTTAATGAAGTACTTCATTTAAAATTAAACGAGGATGAATTGATTTTCTGTTGTAACTGAAAACTGAAAACTGAAAAGAATATTTCAATGTTCACACAATCTTTCCAAAACTAAATTTCTTTACCTGTAAAATGAGCAGTTTGGACACTATTTCTAGTTTGCAAATATTTTTTTCTCAATTAAAGCCTACAAGAAAACAAAACTTGTAAACAAGTAAAATTGCAATTGCAGATCTTGGAGCCTTAGCAGAAGGCTGGGAAACAGATTTACTGGGCTTCCTTTCTCTCTGTAATAGTCCTCAAAATATGTTTTAGAAAATAATTGAAAGACATATGTGTTTTAAAGTGTCATCTTTTTAAATAATCGCACATAAGATGCCTACACTGTGTGTAACAAGCACTCTTCTCCACCTGGTAGCAGTTTTCCAAACAGCTAACGGAGCAGGAAGGAAGTGATACGTGGAGCAGAGCAATTGCCCCTAGGATTGAACAGCTCAATCTTTTTCTATTTGAAAGAGAAAAGAACAAAAAGAAAACAAACATAAAAACAATTAAAAAATACAGAATTTCAAAACAAGATGTTAGGATAACTGTACTACTAATTTCTATTGGTTTATTGAAAGGAGCAGTTCATGTTTAATTGTAGATCAATCTTGCACACCTACATTTGGTCATCTGAGCAACTACTTTGAAGATAACAGTAAGTAATACAACAAAGATTGTGGATGTCGTATTATTTCGAGTGGGTTCATCTTTTACATAGACAGATGTTATGGTTTGTGTGTAGATGCAACCTCCCCTCCAGCCTCATGCTGTCATGGAGGGCAGAATTTTCAGAGGCGATTGAATCTGGAGTTTGTGATTGATTCGTAGTCTCATGCTGGGATTAAGGGTGTGAGTGCTGCACTTGCCACAGAGCAGGCAGCCCGCATACAATAAAAGGGACAGAAAGAGGCTTGTCCCTCTCTTTTCTGCCTCTGTTGCTTCTGCTATGTTCCATAGCCATGAACTGTTACCCTTCTGCCATATGCCACCCTGCCTTATTGCCAGCTGATTATGGAGTGAAACATCTAAAAACTGTGAGCTAAATAAACTTTTCATCCTTTAAATTTGGACATGGAGTATTTTGTCACAGCAATGAGAAAAGTAACAAGACAACAGACAACACTACCTTCTCACTTTCGGAAGGGAATAAAATTATAGAGAACTTTCACTTATGAAGGAAAAGCAAGTCCTCTGAAAAACCTATACATATTCCTCCACCACAACCCAATAGGACTTTTGTGAAGTTAACAAAGTTAAAATTGGGCGCTGGATGAAAGATATGTTTCAAAAGTGCAAAAGAAATTTCAAATATATGCTGATATCTGCAATTGAGCATGTTGGACTAACATTATACTCCAAATCTGGCTACGGGCAACATTAAAACATGTATTGGCACAATTTAAGATCATGCTGCAAGTTGTGTAAAATTAAATTAAAATGTGTAGAAATGATAAGGAATGTATTGTTCAAATACAGGTTCTATTTTACTGTCCAAACTGGAAAATTTTTGACAATGAAAGGGAGAACTCAAATAAGTAGCAGGCAGTAATTGATTTACAATAGATATAGACATGGATAATCCTAAAAAAGGCAGACATCTTGTCACCTTAGGCATAGTACCTTAATAATGCCAGATCAACTGACTTGAGTACTGTAACAATTTGATATGTCCCTAATGAATTTCTTCTAAATATTCTTTGGTCTTCAGTTTTAAAACATAAATATTTTAGAACTCTGTACAAAATAATTATGTTTCAGTTATTTAAAATCCTTTCCAGGTATTCATACCGTTCTGACTATTTAAGAATTATAGAATGAGTCATTATTTACCATATGTTCAGTTGATATCCTATGGAGATTTACTTAGCTGAAATCTTCCCATTGCCCATCCTCAAATTTTTACATTTATAAAAGCTTTAGCTGGTACCTGGTCATGTAGCTCTTCTTAGAAATTTTTCTTAATCTTACTGCTTATGGTGGTGTGCTTATAAAGTAACTGAAAATATAAATTTGTGTTCAGTTCATTAATTTCATTGCTATCACTTTCTAGTACAGGTCATTATCATGATAGATTATTTTGGGAGGACACTCATTTTGAAACACCTTATGAAAACATTTTATATTAGTCTTGCAAAAAATTCTTTATCTGTGTGTGTGTTCCTTGTACAGTTGGGCGCTTGTTCTCCCGTTGCTCACTCTTCTCTCTCTCTCTCTCTCGGACGGCTCTCACAACCCAGATACTCCCTGGAAATAAAGAGTGGCTCTTTTCGAAAAAGTGAGTACATTATTTATTTATTTACATATTTTTATATAGTACATTTAAAGTGTGCAACATATTTTGACGAACATGAATTTTGAGATTACTTTTTCAATAGCATTAGTGTGGCAACACAACTTATATAGAGGGTTATGCCTATAAATGTGTTTGAAGTTAAGATGGCATTGTGATTGAGTGACCATTGTATTTAATGTACTAGAAATTTATTTAGGTTTGAATGAAAGAGGTAAAGATTTTCGTGTCTTTTGTAATAAGTAGTCTACAGTTGTGCCAGTCCATGTGGAAGTCCTGTGTGCCTCCATATCCCCAAAGAAAGTCTTTCTAGAATTATTCCAGTAACATGGTGATCAATACATCCTAGCGATGGTACCTTTATAAAGTTCTTCCAAACTATGCAAAGCCTTAAGACCTTCAGTCCCTTCTGTTAGAAGCATTCCTAATAGCTTCTTTCTAATCATTCTCCAATGTCACATAACTTATATTTGAAGAGTTGCACAATATTCAATAGAACCAGGAGAAAGGCAAGGGCTGCCTTAGAGAGCAAATGTTTGGGAAATTCAGAGATTTTAGTGGTTCTTTAATTTCTAAAGCTTTCATATAATGTGTAGATTCTGAGTTCTATTTTGTTAATCCTTAATTAATTAATTTTGTTAATTAATTCTATTGGAATTAATCATGTTTCCTGATCCCTCATAAACTTCTCTCTTCTCTAGTAGCTGTGAATTTAAGCTGACATGACTCAAAGTAAATATGTTCTTTTCCTTTGTTGCCTTCTATTTCCTTAGTACTTGTTATTAACTTTTTATAATCTCATGTCCCATGGTGAGATCTACCATGGTTCTCCTAAAACATGTATATATCTAATGGGTTTATTTTGATAATTCCTTAATAAGTTGTGGGTGAGTCTTCAGTATATATTTATATGTATGTGTGTATTTATTTATTCATTTTTTTGGTGGTTGAGGTTAAACTCAGGGCCTCTCAGAGACTCAGCAAGTGTTCTATCATTTAGCTACACCTTAGCCTGCCTTATTTTTTTAAATGAGCACAAATGTTTTATGATTCTAGTTTTATTGTCATCACACATTCATTTATTATTCTATTTATTTCTTCAATAAATATTTATTGATCTTTGGCATTGTAGTGAGTTGACAATGGGTGGTCAATATATAACCCTCAGCTGAACTTAGTAAGCGTGGTTCTGGTGTGGGAGGCCCACTTGGAGATTGTTGCCAGCAGCATAAGAGGTAGACCTGGAAAAGATGTGAGGCTGATGGGAGTTGAGAAAGGCTATTGGGAGCTGGTAGAAGCTGTAAGGAGCTGTTGGTTCTTTCACAGGACCTTGTCATTCTGGCTTTCCTGATGAACGTGGCTGTTTTCATCCTCCAAGGAGGTCGGGGCCTTGTTGGCACTGAGAATAGCTTCGGTTCACTTTTAGGGGAGCTCTGGTCCTCACTCTGAGCATGGCTTCCTGGCTCCAGAGGGGAAGATGGTGCACAACTCAGTCTACTGAAGAAGCTTGCCGCGTTGGCTTTCCTGGTGGGAACTCAGCTGTCTTCACCATTGCAGGAGCTCGTGACCTCACTGTTGCTGATGATGGCTGTGGTACTTTCTGGGGGGAGTGCTGGCTCTTACTTTAAGCATTACTTCCTGGCTCCAGTGCAGATCCCTCAGCCTGCTGGCACAGATCCTCCATCCTGCTGGCACAGACTTCCTAGATTCCACCACCGACCTTTGGGCCTTCCCAGCACAAATCTGTGAAACAGGCCTGCATGAGAGGTTGTTGTGGGCTCTAGGCCTCCAGTTGGATTTGTGGGAGGCACTGTTATGGGCTGTAGGTCCTCAGCTGGACTCATGAAGGCTATTATCACTGGATCCAGGCCCTCAGCTGGATTCATGGTTTATAGTTTGTGGACAGATTTCCTGTACTCTCTTGTATAATCACTATTTGGGTGACTATTATAAATAATCTTATAAAATATGTCCTATATTGTATTGTTTCCCCTTGTAAATAAACCCCAAACCAACACAGGCATTAAACTTTGTTTATGTATAGCAGAAAAATACAAGCCTGGACTAAATTTTATTTCTCACAGTTAATCTGTTTTAACTAATATGGGTACTGATAAGCCCTTTTTTTTCTCACTATTCTAATTTTTGTCAGTATGTTTCTAAAGTTGGAAGTCTCAGTAAATTTTAACTGTGATGTAGTAAGTTCTTTAAATGACTTGTGCTTAATATTTTTTATTAGGGCTTTGATCATTGCTTCTGTTTCAGTTTTCTTTTTTCCTGAAAAGCACTTTAATTCTTGAAATTGCTTCTCCATTTCCTATTCTGTATGTTGTCAACTAGTTTAAACTTTTTCTCTTTTTTCACTGTTCTGTCTAAGAAGTTCTGAAATATGACTTCTGCTCTACTAATTTGATATTCTTCCAAGTAAATTCTGTCTCCAATGGAATTTAATTCTGTATTATTTTTAATTTCATTGTAATTCATTTTATGCCATTAGATTCATTTATATATAGTTCAACTATCTTTTCTTCTATGCCTGTACTATCGTCTCATTGACATGGTGTCTTCTAATCTTTTAAGGATTTGAACTTTAGCCTTCCTGAATCTTACAGATGGTATGCCTTTCCCTGTAGAATTCAGTATGCTACAGAAGCTTCCTATCCATTTCCAGTTCTATGGTTTTCTAAAAATTGAGTCTTAAAATGGTTTTACTAAGATACATACTCATTGGTGAAAGGGATAGGGGTGTACTATTAGTCCATCTAGTAGAAGGATCTATGCCCAACTGTTTGGATGATATATGCTTTGAGTTTGAGAATAAAGAATTCAGAGGAAACAGGGTTCTTCCAAATGCCTTTGAAGGAAGCTTAGCATCGTGAACTATCAACACTGTTTCCAATCTTTTTCCATCAGCTTTGTTTTTGCTGAATTTTCTTTCAGATTCTAAAAATAGATTGACCACAAGGCTAGATTTTACAGATTTGAATTGTCTTTTTCCCTATAATAAAAGTTACTTTTGTTGCTGGTTTGAACAGAGGCTGCTAGCCAGACTCTATTTTAACCTAACAGTCCTACAGCATTTGAGGTAGGGAATAAGGTAAAGTGATACAGATAGAAGCTAAACATTTTAGAATATTTCTTATATATAGATGTGACTTGGAGACTATAGAGATGTTTTGTGCAATATAAACATGGATTGAATTGTAAAAGCTCATCTTTTTCTGTCAATATGGTTTACCTACGTGCTTGTACATACTTGTAATCTTCACTTTAGGGTGCAATATAGGAGAGATGGCTTAGCAGAAGAGACAAAGAAGGGCAGTCTTAGATTTGTTTTGCTTTGTTTCAATATGATGAGTTCCATGGCTTCATCTTGTGATGACATAAGCTTCTGGGGTTTATATAACTTAGGGAAATTATGAAACATTAACTCACTATATTCTTATGAACATTTATGTGAAGAGACATTTTTAACTCAAATGCCCTAAATTTCAAATCAATAATGAATTCATGGTATTCAGGCATTCATAAAATATAATACATTTGTTCTAAGCACTAAAAGGAAGCAATCTATCTCAACTTACTTTGTATTATGCATGGTGCTAAAGTCTGTGAGGGACATTGAAGAAGGGTTGCTGTTTTATGCATTTAAAGATCAGAAGCACTAGTTGAGATGTTAATGATGTGGATCAAGCAACAAAATAAGATGATTAAGGCCTAAAATACAAGACACAGACTAAGTATAAGAACAAATGATAAGGTCCATGAGTATATTAAAACACTGTAGTGATTGATACATTGTGTCAACTTGACAAGTGTAGAAGTTTAACTAAGCCACTCAGGAAGTAGCCAGGGTCCTTACTTTGTAAACATCTTCATCCTGTGCAAGAGGAGGGCATGGAGATGGCCCTGAGTGCTATATCTGCCCTTGGGCGATGGAGAGCCTGCTTATAATGTGAGGGAGGATAAAGAGATTTGTTCTACCCCTTTTTTATCCTCTTGTTGCTTTTGCTGTTTTGCTACCTTGCACTGTTGCCTCTGTTCCATGCCACTCTGCCTTGGAGCCAGCTGACTATGGACTGAAACCTCCACAAACTGTGAGCCACTTAAACCTTTCTTTGCTTAATTCTGGGTGTCAGGTATTTTGTCTCCACAGTGGAAGAAAAGTAACCAGGGCAAACACAAAATCAATTATATCTCAATTGTTTATTATAATTTACTATAGTAGAGTGAGGGAATGGAGATAGCAGAATGATCCTGAAAAAAGGAAGAAAGGAATGCTTACCTCTTTTTATCATTTTGCAGCTTCTCTAATTTGATTTTTAGTTGCTGTTGTTGTTTTGAGAAAAGGTCTCTCTTTGTAGTGGAGGCTGGCCTTGAACTCACGGAAAGTCTCCTGTCTCAACCTCCTAAGTGCAAGGATTACTGGCACATGGTACCATGCCCTGCTTACAAATTGTTTTTTAAAAATCCTAGAGACGTTTATAAATAGGGAATCTCATTAGTGAAACCTCCCAAGAGTTATATAGAATTTATCACTGAAGTCTTCTGATCCTGGAGTTTTCTTATGGAAAACAAATTAAAATTATAATTTCAATTTTAAGTATGCTGTATATTTAGCATATAGTAAAAATTTTAAGTATAATTCAATTTTCTTAGGTTTTAAGCCTAATTATTTTTTCTACAGTAGGCTCTGGTAGTTTCTGAAGCTGCCATTTTTTTACAACTGTTTAATTTGTTGGCGTAAATTGCCCATAAGAGTCCATTGTCCTTGTAAATTTTCTAATATCAGTAGTGATGTATTCTTTCTGCTCCCAATTTCCATTATTTGTATAATTTTCCTTTGGTATACTGGGTAAAGTTTTATCAATTTTACAGACTTTCTCAGGGAAGTAGTTTTTAGTTTCATTGATTATTCTCTATGTTTTTACTTCACTACTTCCTACTCTGATCTTTATTATTTGCTTTCTTCTCTCTACTATAGGTTTGATGTTGCCTTCTAGTTGCTTGAGATAGAAGTTGAAGTCATTGCTGTTGAGTCATTGCTGTTCATTTCTAATATAAGTGTTTTTTAACATCTTTTAAAGGCATCCCATACCCTTTAATATTCATTTTCATTCATTTCAAAGAACTTCTTATTTTACTTTTTGTTTACCTCTTAGAAATATGATACATAGTTTCCAAATATTTGGGGATCTTGGAGAGATCTTTTTGCTATTAATCTCTAAGTTCACTATAGTCAGAAACTACATTTAATGCAGTTTGAGTCCTTTTAATGTTAAACTTATTTAATGATCTATCTTTAGAAATGTTCCCTGTGCACTCAGAATGAATGTGTGTTCTGTGTGTTCTGCTCTTGTGCAGAGAAGAGGCTCACTATGTCTTGATCACATCAGTAGGAGTCTCAGTCTTCATGGCCTGCTTTGTAGTGAAAAAGTCCATGATAGTAGAGGTATGAGAGATAGGGGTATGACAATAGCCCCAGGTAAAAATGCCATGGACTACTCTTCTTATTCAAAATTCAGAAATTTTTCAAACATAAATCTTATATTGTTGTTTGCCCTTGGTCTGTTGCTATAAAGCTCCAATTGGCGGGATTTATTTTGTGCAGCACTGTACTTGCATTTTTGTGAAGAAAATTGCTAACCTCCTCACTCACCCATATGTAATACACAGTTTTGGGCTATGATATTTTAAGCAATGCATAAGAATGTTTTGAAATGCACCCTTAAAAATATTTTCTTCCTCCAAAAGCAGGGTAGACTCTTCATGTTTTGTCCCAAACACAGAGAAAAAGAAATCTATGTATGCAAAAATTGTAACTTCAGTACTCCCATTTTAGAGTGTACATTGAAAGATATTTACCCTTTCTACCAGAATATTCACATATTTGTTAAATAGTAATTAGCAGTTGAGCTACAGAATTGTTTAAAATATGAAGGGAATAGTTTCTATGCTTTACATATTCCTCTGACATCTGAGACGTCAATGGATTTTTCTCTGAGCAACTAAGGAAATCTGTTCTCTGTGGAATGCCATGGCTGGTAAACAAAGCTGTAATATAGACAAGGGTTACTGGATAACAAAGAACTAGAACAAGAATAGAAGTAGAAGCAAAACAGAATTGGACATTTCTTCTAGGTACTTAGAACTAAGGCATTTTCTTGATACAATAAGCATAGATTGCACTTAATATAATTTACACCACAATAATATTTGGTAATAACTATACTTCATATATGTGTATATCTTACATATAAGTATACTATCAATATTGTTTGATTATTAAAGATTCTGAAAATAATGAGGTTACATGTCAGACAGCAATTTTTTATTTGATAAAGATGCAAATAATTTCTGTTTCACAGAAACAGGAACTGTACAATTTACAGTTTATTGCTATTGGTAATTAACAGTATTGCATTTAATCCATTGGTATTACGCTACTGATTTTTATTGAAGAATTACGTGTAAATAACTTGCTTCTCAAATGTTCTTTGAATCAATCCTAGCATTTTACAATATTAGCATTTTACTGATTTCTTCATCAAGTTTTTTAACAAAATCTTTGACATAGGAGCTATCATTTTTTTAGAAAATTATATTTATGTTAATAAATCATATGTGTGCATGCATGAATGTGTAGAAAGAGAAAGTGTTCACTCATTTTAGTACACTGTGTGTATTTTTTTCCATGTGGTTATGTACCATTATAATTCTTAATTATCATCCCCTTCATTAGAAGGAACCATTCAGATACAGTCAAGAAGAGCTATCTGAACTGAATGGGCACAATGTATGAGAATTAAGATTTTCATTTACTTTGATATCTATTTTTCTTGTCACTCAGTTTGGTCCAGGGAGAAGTATGAGCAGCAGCATCTGGAAACTTGCTGAAACTGTACAATCCTAGGCCCCACTCCAGACTAACTGGTTCTGAATCTGCATTGTTAAACGAACCTCAGTTGATTTGTTTACAATTAGTTTGCAAAGTCTTGGTCTAGATGACATGCAATGGATGAACAGCACGTCTTTATAGAACAAAAGAAGTTCTTATTAGGATTCCCCAGGGTACAATTTCAAATTTTAAATATTCATGTTCCCTTTCTCTCTCACCTTCTATTCACCGTTAGGATTAGATACAGCATCATGTAAGAGAAACCAAATTATATGCCTTACCCAAATAGGAGTTTACCTATTATTTTCTCATTAAGTTCAGAGACAGACAGTCCAGAAGAAATGCAGCAGCTCAAGAAAATCATTGCTGCATAGTCTCCTTTTTGTTTCCTGGCCCTCTGAACTTTGGGGCTTTGTTCTTCACAGTGGAAAGACCTATACCTTGCCTGTAAGCTATCATTCTCCATTCCCAAGAAGAAGGTGGGAGTGACATAGGGGAAAGAAAAATAAAAACATGCTGGCTATATTTGTCCCCCTTGTGGGGGCAAACAGTAAATGTCTTAGATGCTAACCCAGTAAACGTCTACTTTCAGCTCATTAGCTAGAGTGGGTCACACAGTCAGCTGTAGCTGTGGAAATCAGGAAAGGTGAGCATTAAGAAACTGAGGGTCCTTTCAGTAAAATCTGTGCTCTCATGAGAGACAATTCATTTTGGAAAAGCAAGTCGCTGCCAGCACCCACAAAAGATAATTAAAGAGAATGAGATATTTCTATGTATTTTGAAAATTTTTTCTAGTTGGTTCTGACAAGTCCCTATTTTCCCGAATGGATCATTGCTTGAAAATTGGGGTCTGAACAGTTCCTTTTCTTATCTATTTTATATAGAACAGAATTTTATAAGCTATAAGGTAGAACAGTATTTTGTAAGATACCAGTTAGTACCTTTACTTTTGTAATTATAAATATAAATGTTGGTGCTTTTCTAATATCTTAACAATAGTACTTGTCTGTTTAAATTCAGATTTTCATTCTCTGTCTTTCCTAATTGGAATTTTGTCTGTCATGGTTCCTTTTATTTCCTGAATTGGAAAAGTTTAAGCTGACAAAAAATTATAATTCTTTTTTTAATTTATTGCAAAAATAAAAGAAGGAAAACATATTAACAAGCAGACATCCATTTACAAAATAGCATAAGAACAATACAAGCAATACAGAGTTACAAAGTAATAGGAAATTAACAATTGTTGTATTATGTATTGATATTTTCAAAGTGGTTTCTCAGGAGAACAAATAGCGACATGCAAGATTGATCAAATAATTAATCATTAATTGTTCCTTTCAGTAGAGCGATAGAAGTCACTAGTTCAACTATGAGAAATTATAATTCTTCTGTCAAGCTGAGATCAATCTTTTATTAAATTGTCAAAATTTTAAAATAGAAATTTAAAGTGTAAGCTCTGAAATCCTTCTAGAGAAAGAGTTTATTAAAGTTTAGTTACTAAGCTTTGCCATCACAATTTTTTATTTGTTCTCTCTTCATACATATACAGACTAAACAAAAGCTCACAAAGGTAAGGCTCCAGCTTGTTTGTTGTTTGTACTGGTGGGTCACCTTAGTCTAACACATATGCAGAGCCAATAAGTCTTTAATAACTGAACAAATACATAACAATAGGCAGGTTACATTGGATGGAATCATTTTATATACTTACCACAAGAATACTATCATCTGTGTAGCTATTGAGTAGATTACTGCTGAAGTTTTGCAGCTAAGATCATTTGCTCATTAAATTTTTATTTAAAATCAAATTTATATAGTTATAGTATAGTTTTCTAGTACTATGTAATTCTAGGACAATTCCTTGAAAATACACTCATTATTTTAGAAGTATAGCATGGGATATCTTGGTCTTCTTTAGAGACAGGAACACAGCAGGGAGACATCATTGCTACCTGTGTTCAAGTAATGTTTATGAAAAACTTTTGCTTTGTTACTTGATTGAAAGATTTGTTATATCATATTTTCTAGAAGCAAATATTCTTCTGTAATTGTAAAAGCTATAAGGCTAAAAATAACATTTCCAATATGTGTTTATGATTAGGATGTGCAGTTTTAAATATCACAGTACCTCATGAATACAAATAGTACTTTAAGAAAGTCTATTAATGCTTTCTCAAAATGAATACGAAAAAATTAAGGAAATAGTCTGTGTGGTTTTTAATTTCCAATGCTACTTTGTAATGATTTTTTCTTTTTATTTTAAAGAGAATAAAATAAAAAACAGTACAAACAATACAGAATTTCAAAACCAGATGATAAGAAATCAACAATGATTATTATATTGCATTTTAACTCTAAGTTACTTACTTGCACTCCATTAGAATAATTATTGAAATCTTGGAAACAGGTAAGGGAAATTACTACCTGTTCTTCCATTGCAGTTCTGGGCTTGTCTATTTTCTGAGTTATCATAAATCTATGGAGGGCCAGAGATTAATTTGTAAATTTTTTGCCTAAAAGAAATGCAAACAATTCTTGTCGAACAGAACAGATGATTTTGTTGCAGAGTTCTCAGATTTATCAATAAAAATGCATACAATAATCAAGACATACTAAAAATTATTCATGGCCCACATGAAATTTACATCTCACTGGCTGGCCTATATTTTCTCTGACAACAACACCATCCCAGAAGTTCCAGTCTATACTCTTGTCAGTCCTGAAACATTTTTCTGTCCAATTCATAGATCTCATTATGCTTATGAGTACCAATTTCTCATGTCGTCTTTGGAGTGCTTTTATAATGCTGCTGTTCCCCTGATTTACTTAATGAGTTACAGGAAATATTTAAAACAAACCTATTTTATGTATTTGTAAGGATCTTGGCTTAGTCCTCTACAAAAAATCACGTTAAAGTTTTGGAGATCATCTGCCTATGTGGCCTTAGTTCATGAGACCTACTAAAGTGCAGTGCTGAGGAAACATCCATCGGGGGCAGTTCCAGTCCAGTTAGACCTTTCTTGACTCTCGGAACAGAGCTCCACTGACCATAGAACTTTAACTTTACCTACTTGTTTTTGTTTTTGCTTTTTGTAGACTGAATTTTTGTTTCAGTTTCTGATTAATGCATGACCAACAATTTATTCTCCGTGGAAACAGCAGTAGTCGGAGCACTTGGCAATCTCTGAGGGGTAAATGATGGATATCTACTCTGTGCTGAGTGAAAGACAACAAATGTCAAAAGTTGGTCTTCATTACCTGTCCCTAGGCTTGTGAACTCGTTTAAGAATTTTTTCTTGTCATGTGAATATTTGTATTCTAGGTTTACTTTTGACTTGCATTTTAGGTTGTAGCACTATAGCACCATGTTCTATTTTCTCTGTTCTTGAGGAACGCACTGCTTTTCATTGTGTGGGTGTAATGTGCACATATATAAAACATTATGTACATTTTATATGCATAATATATAAAGTATATGATGTGTAATGTGTTATATATACACACCCCAGGAAGGTAGATATGGTGTTCTAATTGATTCTAGAAATAGATACACACTTGTATGAATTGAGTAGTCCCCAGATTCACAGGAAATAAAGAAATTTACCTTTCAATATTTTACAAAATATTAGGTTTTAGAAATGTTTTTAAAGTGTTAGCTGGCATGTAAAAGATTAATATTTTAATACATTAGACTAAATTGGGAATTTTCTTTAAAACAAATAATAGTATAAATCACTTCTTTGAGTTTATCACAATGAAGTAGAATACAAAGTTACATTTTACATTCTAATAAGCTTTTGATTTATTTTTCTTTCATAATGAGATTAGTGGTTTTGAACTCATTAAGCTGTTAATATTAGTTTAATAATCATACGAACTTACATTACACCTAAATAATATTTAAAATTGCAGAAAATATAAATCTTTGTTCAACTAAGTAGATTCATTATTCTGGCAAACTTTTTATATAAACAGTAATTATGTTTTATAGTTTGGCAGTGTAAGCATTATTTTAAATAAACACAGTTAATTTAAAATTTTGGGCTAATCTTGAATTAATTTATGGATACTTGGCTACAAAGATCATTTTAAAAAAATATTCAAGTATGGAAAACTGATAACTAAACATATACATTTATTTAGATATTTCCTTCTAATATGCTAAGAGTAGCCTTAGAGTCATGTTAATGCATGTTTCTTTTTGCCACGTTAATTAGGTATAAAACAGATGAAAGGAGCTATAGAAAATTGTGTTAGTTAAATTTATGAGCTCTGTTAGTCTGTTCAGATGCTCTTATATGATAATTCTCAAACATAAACCCATTGTATATTTTTCTGCTAAAAGACAAGTTAGTTTGGTTATATGTGGCTCAACCTAGAAAGGAGCAATAATGACCGAGAAATACAGCTGGTTATTTGCACTTGCAAATGAAATGATGTTTCCTTGTGCAAGGAGGAAGTAGGTAGACATATCTTCAGTGCTAGAAGATATAGAGAAAGGTGGGAAAGGTTGTAAAAGGGTAATAATTTTTGTCTTATAGTTCTGCAAATATTGAAATTGAAAAGAAGTAACAATGTACATTTAAATTTTGACAAAGTGGACTCAGTTTTAACAGCTTTAATAACTAAATGTCATATTAATGGTAGACTAGGATTTGACTTTCTCTGTAAAAGTTATAACTTTACCTTAGAATTTCTAATAAGAGATTATAAGATGTTTTTTCTTGAAATCCTCTAAAATAGCACACTTTCCAAGTCTCACCAGAATAATATGGTATGCTTTTGATGACTTGGTTCTATGCTTGTATAATACTTTCAATAAGAAGAAAAGAAGGAAGAAAGGAGGGATGGGGGACAGGGAAAAGAAAGAAGATAGGGAGGAAGAGAAGAAGAGGGAAGATGAGGGAGTAAAGGGAATATTGGAGGGAAAGAGGAAGAAAGGAAAGGTAAAAGAATGGATGGATGGATCTATTTTCCATCAAACAATAGATGGCTTTCCCTATGTAAACTGTAGAACATTTTACGCACATTCTTGGTCTCAGTGGAATGGTTTGTGGCACTGGAAATGGTTACATTTTTTAAGCAATAGAAAGAAAGGTTTTTCACTGCTGAAAAGTTAAGGTTCTTTCTATCGGTGTTATCTTTCTTTGAGTTTCTTTTATTTTGCCTCTTCAATTAACAGACATTTTTTCCTCACGCATCCATGATTCAGTCTTTTTTGTGTGTGAATGTAGTGTTAGGGATTGAACCCAGGCCTTCTCAATCCTCGAGAAATGTACCTAGCCTTTTTAAATTTTGAGACAGGGTCTTTCTAAATTTAGCAGCAGGGTGAGCTCAAACTTGTAATCCTCCTGCCTCAGCCTCCCAGACAGCAGGAATTGCAGTCATGTACCACCACACCCGGCCTCATGATTCTATCTGAAAAAAGCAATCAAATCTTTTATGGAATGTCTTTCCAAGTTTTCTCTTTCCAAGATCAAATATTCCACTAAAATAAATTTTAAAATTAGGTTGTCTTTAATACCCAAAACTGTCTCCGAACTCTCCTAGAGAGCTCCTGGAGAACCACAAAATATTGCTCTTTCACTTTATCAAAGAATTTAGAAATAATTAGTTTTTTGATAGTTTAGTATTTCCTATTAGCTCAACAATATCACAGAGTTTCATAGCAAGAATTTCTAAATGGGAACAGCTGTTCAGCCTACCAAGGTTAAGTTTGTGTAGGTAAATTTTTATGAATATAAACATTTTAGAGGGTTGTAAGCTTTATGGTCCTAGAGAATTGTCAGTGCCTTCACAGTTCATAATATAATATTACCTTCAGGGGAATCATTGATCTCATTCCTAGGAAGTAGTTACTTACTACACTGCAACGGAGAATTTTGCCTTTCTGCGTTTGTATCCCTTTGGTTACTGTGATAAATTAACCACAAACATCCAATCTTATCAACAAACAGCTTTTTCCTTCTAATTGATGTTCGAGTAAAGGCTATGCTGTAAGGTACTAACTGAATTTGTAAAGAACATAGCCACAGAGGCTTGTGGGGAGAACTTGAGGACTTTACCATGTATCATGAAATGTTGATGTTTCTGGAAATAGACTCTTGGGTAGGATTTGCAGCTCATAGTGCTGTCAGGCCACACTGTTGGCTACTTGGAATTTCTTTGGTCTAGAGGCAGATGTTTTTTATGATAGAACATTGTTTATTGACAGAAAAATAAATAACGTAGAACTAAATAAAATGATAAGGAAACTATTACTGTCATTATTTGGAATAATTTTGATAACACTTTGAATATTCTTTTCTATAGATGTGTGGAGAAGCTCTTTTATTTCTAAACTAGTCTTAACTCTCAATTGAATGGAATATGGTTTTGTAACTGAAAACATCTTAGTGACATCATGTCCTCACTGAAGAACCCTCCCGACTCAAATAAGTTTAGAGTACAGTTAGGCTGGAGGTATGATTTTCCATGTAACTATATGGTTAAAATTTTAGACAGGTTTGGTTGAGTTTATTTATTTTTAAAATAACAGCCATATTGAACTAAAATTTGCATACTATGCAGTTCATAAACTTAAAGGGTATGATTCACTAGATTTTAGCATATTGATAGAATTGTACAACCATGGTCACAGTCAAATTTAGATCATTCTTGTTATCTCAGTAGCGAGTCAGTAGATTGGTGGAATTTATAGCATGCGAAGAGAGATAATTTTCTCTCTTACATATACTACCTTATCTTTCTGATTTGTTTGTAATTAAATTTTTATTTTTACATTGTTATGACTTATAATAATTTTATTGTACTTTGTGTCTTTCATTTGAGCTTCTTCTTAGTATTATTCTATATTTAAATGACTTTAATGGTCATCACTTGGATGTTTTCATGACTATTACTGAATATTTTATTCTGATTAATTTCTTAATTACATGGACTTTACTGCCAACTAGTTTTTTTCCCTTTAAGATGGAGATATAATGAATAGAGTTTCTTGTTGAGCATTCATGCTTCTTGCCTTTAAATTTGGTTTGTTTTTGGAGTTTGCTATTTTGTTTTATTTTAAAAAGAAAAGAATAAAAACAAAATAACAAAAACAGACAAAACCAAAGCACAAAAACAATAAAAATGATTCAGAATTTCAAAACAAGATGATACACTATTAACAATGATTGTGTAAATTTTTTGACTTGCTACAATGTTCTCGTATCCTATCTATATTGCTAAAAATATATGGCCATTGCCCCATGGCTTTTCACCTCATTAAAAATGTTCGTGGAGAATTCTGAGAACAGACTTCTTTCCTCCCCTGTCAATGTCTTGATTTTGCTGGGTACTTGAAGAGAGTACA
The DNA here is from genome assembly GCA_004027595.1 of Dinomys branickii. Lineage (NCBI taxonomy): Eukaryota > Metazoa > Chordata > Mammalia > Rodentia > Dinomyidae > Dinomys > Dinomys branickii. The sequence continues at coordinate 46,528 of PVLD010011735.1, forward strand.
GGGAGATCCCAAAGGTCCCTCTCCTTGCTCTTGGTCTCCCACTTTATCAACGTCCCACACCAGCTTGGTAGATGTGCTATAACCGATGCCCTTATACTGACGTATCATTATCACCCAAAGTCTATGGGTCACATTAGAGTTCTCTCCCAGTGTTGTTCACTATATCAGCTTTGAAAAATGTGTGGTAGCACATATTATGGTCTCATACAGAGTAATTTCCCTGCCCCAAAGATCTTTGCTCTACTTAGTTATCCTTCCCTCTCTCCTAGTCCGTGGAAACCACTGGCGTTTTTATCGTCTCCAAAGTTTTGCCTTTTCTATAATGTTTAATTGGCATTGCATAGCATCACTTTTCTAATATGATTCTTTCTGTTAATATGTTCTAAAAGTTCCTCTGTGTCCTTTCATGGCTTGAACACTCAGTTATTTTTAATGCTAAATAACACTACTTTGAATGTATTGCCATAGTTTATCCAATCATCTACTGGAAGTCATCTCTATTGTGTGCAAGTTTTCCCATTTACTTCTAAAAGATCTGTATGACCTCTATACTTTAAACTTTTGCTTATTGTGCTCTTTAATCTTTCATCTACAACTCTCACCATTATTATTTCAAAGCACACTTTCATGTTAGTAAATCAATTTTGATCCATTTCTGTGTGATAATTTTGTTATTTGTAATTTCTATGTTAAATACAGTAACATTCTTTTGGTTTTGAGATCAGTTCTTTAGAATGCCATCTTCATTTCTGTACAATTCTATTTTTATCATTTAGAAAATTTATTTTAAAGATAAAATAATATAAACCCAAATAACACAAAAACAATAAGGAAATGCAAAATTACAGAGAAGATAGAAGGGAATTGACAATGGATGCTGTATTACATAATAGTATCTTCATATTTGTTACTCAGTTATAAACCAGAATATCTCAATATTTGTATCTTATGATTTCTATTTCATGTTTTTTCTTTCATGATGTTTTATTCTTACTAAGATGTTCAATAATAGAATAATGCTTGTGGATATTTTCTTTTTCTTGTATAATGTTTTCTTTCAGATTTCGTTGTAATCTATTTGTAAATTATTTTATTTCTTTTTCTTGTTGTAATACACATGTATTTGGAGAGTATTTCTGTCTTTTTACATTCACTGGCATGTATTTATGCATGTGGTGCAAATTTCTATTTTCTCTTTGCTTAATTCCTGACTCATTTTGCAACATATTAGCATGAGCTTAAAGTCAAGATAGGAAGGCTATGTGTGTCTTAGAGGACACGTACATTCCAATGAGGCTCTGTAAATTCCTTGTTCTCCCATGTGTTCTGTTTCTCTTTCTTAAAGATTCCAAAAAACTTTGCTTTCATATTTAAAAAATTCCATAAATTGTGTAAGTCAGAATGAGCTCTCTCAGGCAGAGTTGTGCATCGTTTCTGTGCAAGGATGCTGTCTGGCTTCAAGTCATATCCCGAAAGAGTGTAAATGCTAGAAATTTTATTTTCTTAGAGATTTTCATTCCGTTTTTCTTAATTTCCTTTTTTGCATATGTTATTTGTACATATTTGTAGTACGTAATGACTGCATCCATGGGGGAGTCAGTATATGTATACATCTTAATTCTTTTTTTACTCCCATCCTGTCCCCTCCCCATCTCCAGGTCTCCTTCATTTTTGCCACAGTTTTATCTCCCTGTTTCCTACTATCTATGTTTTATTTTGCTCCTTAATTTACTTATATTTTGGGTCATTCTGTTCTACACTCTGCATTTACCGCTCATCCCCAATCAGAAGAGAAACAAGATAAAACCTTGACTGAGTTCACTTTCCTCCCAGCTCATGGATATTTGTGTTTCTTATGACTTTTCCTATTCATCTGTCTGCCTAACGGATAGGTATGTATTCAAGAAATTTTCAGCACTGCTCTCAACTGTGCCTTTCCTCTTGGTTATCAGTGTTTGAAATTTAGCTTTTAGGTTATATTTATTCCTTTGGGTATAACTAATCACTATTTTTTGTTGGTATTTATCAATATTTTCAATGTATTAAATTTTAGAGCATTAGGAATCTTTGACATAGTGTTTATACTTCTTTATTAGTACATGTTTACAGTGCATAATGTTTACATTCTTTGTGTGCAGTTGTTACACGTATATAACACATCTTGATTATTTTTATACCCTTCACTGCCTCTTGGTTCTCCTCCTATTTGCAAAAGATCTCCCTGTATACTATTATGCATCTTTGTTTTGCTCTGTAAGTTATTTATACTTTTGGTTTCTCATGTAAGAGAAACCATCCAGTATTAATAGTGTGTTTCTGATTTATTTCAGTTAACATGGTCTCAAGGTGCATCCATTTTCCTACAAATGACTCAAGTTTAGCTTTTGTTATGGAAGATTAGTTCTTCATTGTTTATAGATACATTTTCTTTATCCATTCATCTTTTGATGGACATATGGGCTATTTCCAAAATTTAGCTATCATGAATCGCGCTGCTATAAATATGGGTATGCATGGATCACTGTAATATGATGTCCTTAACTCTTTGGGGAAGATACCTAGAAGGGGAATATCTGGATCAAAAAGCATTTCTAGTTTTCGTTTTTTGAAGAATTTTGTTTCACTCTATGCATTTGGTCCTCTCCACAGTGAATTTAAGACATCGAATAATATATGGTGCATTTGAACCATCTTCTCTTTATTTTCTGAGTTATTTCAGGAATTTCATGTAATATCTCTGGTCTAAATTCCTTCATTCTTTATGATGTAATGCTCGTCTTGTGGACCCATAGGAAATATTGTTGTAAACACTTAGCACGGTGTCAATTAGGAGATTATAAGAGTAGTCTAGGTAAGAGATGAAGCATATTTTAATTAGATTAGTAGAAATGTAGAAGGCAAAAGTGGACAGAGATAAGATAGTTTTGGAGACTGTGATGACAGTACTTGGCTCATGTTGTAAAACCTGACAAACTTGGGTCTAAATCTTAGCTTTACCCTTTGTAACTATGTGCAACTATAGTAATAGCTTTAAATGACAAATTTAAAGAGAGACAATATAATTATTATAAATATTAACCAAAGGAATATACAGCTCCTAGTACAGACAGGGTCATCTAATGGAAGAAATATTAGATGAAGTTTGGCTAATATTAGCAATAATTGCATTAGCATTATACCTGGTATTAGTATTGATGTAACTGGTATTAAGGTTGATTCAAAAGTGAAAGAGGGAAAGAGATTCTGATTGAATTTTAGTTTTTTTAAATTTTGGTGAAAAGACATGTTATTTACTGAAAAGCAGGCAACTTATGACACTTTTTTTTGCTGGGGGAAAGGGATCAAACCATGAGTTTCTCTATTTTCCATATACAAAGAGCTATAGTCTCCTCAACGTCCTAGTAGCCTTTTCTCCATAAACTTCATTTTGTCCTTTTCCCATTTAAAGTATTTTATCCTTAAATGAAAAATGTATTATGAAGAGCAAACTAGGGGCTTGGGATGTTGTTCAGTAGTAGGGCAGCTATGTAGCTGTCTTTGTTACTTTTCTCTAGTTGCTGAGACAAAATACCCAACACCCAAAAGGAAGGAAGGAAAGGTTCATTTAGCTTACAGTTTGTGGAGGTTTCAGTGCATACTTGGCTGGTTCTGAGGCAGAGTGACACATGGCAGAGGACAACAGTTTGTAGTGGCAGGGAACAGCAAAAACAACCAGCAAAAGGGAGGAATGGAAGGTAAAAAGTCTCTTTCCTTCCCTTACATTGTAAACAGCTCCCCCCACCCAGGGGGCAGGCATGTAGCACTCACAGAATCTCCATGCCTTCCTCTTCCACAGGCTCAGGATGTATACAAAGTAAGCACCCTGGCTTCCTACTGAGTCACTCAGCCAAACCTCTGGACACCCCAAGTTGACACAATGTATCAACCATAACAGTAGCATGCATGCAGCCTTGGTTTCAATTCCCAGTAGCACACACACAGATAGGACCATGTCTCCTGTAGTGTAATACACTCTGTTTATTTATACAATTTTAAATTTCTTCAGGAAACCATTTCACCCTCTTGCATTCTGCCACAAGAAGATCCTACATTTCTGGTATATATCTATCCCCGTCTCACTGACATACTAAGAATTCATGCTGGAGGATGTAAGAGTCTTGACACTTGGGATGCCTCATGATGAACAAAGAAAAATATACTTTCTAGATCAAAGAGCACGTAGCACTTGTTCAGATTTGACACTGTGTTCAAGTGTTTGAGATTACTTAGATTTGAATGCCTGAATGTCCCTTATTTTAATAGGGCACAAAATAAGTAATTACATTTAAATGAACATTAAATTGCTCTCTAACACTCTCCCAGGGATGTGGGAACATGTAAACATGCAGTGTGAACATGTATGAAAAACTCACTTGTCATCATCAGCCAGTAATAAGGTTTATTAAAATACTACTCACCAACAAAGTGATTGATTTATTCAAAATTTAAGAATTTATCACATGACAGGAATTCCAGAAACATCAATGAACCAAAGGTTTGTTCCTCAAATTGCATATTCTCTTTGGCTGTCATATTCTTGAAGACAGTGATCAAGGGAGGCACTGAGTTTGAATATATACCCATAACCTCTCCCAGTCATTATATTTTTAGCATATGACAGAGTAAGGATAACAGAAAGAATTAATTAAAACTGAAAATGTCTATACTATGGAATGAGAATGTGACAGCCCATGAAATAGTGACTTTAAGAGAGTATGTGTGATTACAATTAATAGAATTGTATTATATTACATTAGAAGCTATGGTTAGCATGTCTTTTGGTTCTGATGTTCCTTTTAACTAATTTCCACTATGTGCTCATTGAATTCCTTAATGAAGTAGTTGAAGAGAAATGTTTGCCATCTGGTGCTATACAGGCATGCTTCTCTTTTTCCACAGTGGAAAGTATACTTTTCCACAGTGGTCTGTATCAGATTGCCATCTTCTTTTATCAGGTTGTAGTACTAACTTCACATGTTCTAAGAATTCAAATCCAATTTTTCTTGCAGCATACTTTTGAATCCACACCTTCAACAGATTCTCTATACTTCTAGCTATTGTGTTCTGTAATCCACAGTTTCTTCCTTTATTGCTGGATCTTTCCTTCTGTCCCTCACAGAATATCTATTGTTTGTTACCCCAGGAAGGACTCCTTCTTTTCCTTATTTCCTATCTGTTGCTTGTTCTCTGTTCTAGTGCTTTACATGTTCTCATCCAGGCTATAGTAGGAGGGAAGTGTTATAGCCTGCCCTCAATTTGACAGAAATGAAACAAACTGCAGGTTGAATAATATATTTTTAAAAAGTCTTCCTTCCTATTTATTGCTCACTTTTTGCACCAGATCTCTTCCAGGGCACCTCCTGTGATGAGCCAAGGACCTTTTAACACTTGTCCTCCTTTCTTACTGACACATATTAAGATACATTAACTTGTCTCTGAATATTGTGATGTTTCTCAAAGTTTTTCTTTTGGAATCTATTTTATGTAGCCATGCACCATTGTTAGAAACTTTTTAGCATTCTCTCCATCTAATACAGATTTTTTCTTCTGTTAATCCCTTTGAACCATTTTATTAATTCCTGTCTGTAATAGCTGATAACTTTGTGCAGAAGTTACTTATGTAACCCTAAATATTACGTAAGCCTGAGAATAAATGGCAGGTCCTTTCAATACTCGGATTTCTCAATTACTTATACAATTGGGCACGATATTTGCTGTCATAGTAGGTACAGTAAACACAAGCAATGTAGATTAAAGTGTTTCTTTTTTTCTAAAGGAATATGTTACCTAATTTATCATTATATTGGATAAAATTCTGCATATTAAATTGACTTAAAAGAATTGATTCTTGCATGTCACCAGCAAGTTGACTAGTAAGTATTAGTTATAAATTATGCTCAGGCATATTATCTGGGCCCAAATGTGTTCATTTAAACAATAGCTTCAATTTTAATAATTTAATAGCTGAATAGTCTACTTAAGCAAATTTCTCTTTTCAAAACTTTCTTAATTCATTTACCTGAATCAGATTTGCAAGCTTTCTAAATATACTTTCCACAATTCTACTAAATTTATACTCTAAATTCAAAGCTGAATAAATTGAATCCTGCTTAAAGTCTTTGATGTGTTTCCTACATATTCAGGGTAAAGATCAAAGTCCTTTAATATAGACCCCAAAGACTCTCATGATATGGCCATGACCTGCATCTACAGTGTCTTGTTTAGCCACCTCACTTCAACTCACACTTAAAGCCCACACATATCATTACTCTATTTCATTTTCTTTCCTTGTCCCATTTATGTGTTAAACATCCTTATGCATCACAACTCTACAACTTGGTTCACCATAATATATTTAAATAATTAACTTGTTATAGGTTGGTAAGTGTTCTGAAACACTTAAATCCTAGAGAAAATCTAGGATAGCATCGATCCTATGATTTTTCTTTCTGTGACCACCAAATGTTCCACCTGAAGTCTATTACTGTATTCCAAATGGTAGGCCCCACCATCATTCTTGGAAATACTGCTCTGGATATAAGAGTACAGGAATGGGATCAATCTTCTTTTACTCTTGTCAAGCTCAGTGACTGCATGAGAAATTGACCATGCCATGCAACTCATGTTTCAAGATTTTCAAAAATATGAACAATTCAAACAAAATTAGGATTTTGAAATAGAATCATTCTGTGCTTCCACCCTGATAAGCCCTACCTTCACCTGAAAATATAGTCAGTAAGCTTTTCCGAGTAACAATATTCAACAAGTCTGTTATCCCATATCCAAAAGGGTTTTCCTTCTTTTTCACCTGGTTTAGTTAAATATTGCCAAGGTTTAACATGAAAATTCACAATTTTCTCAACACTAGCAAATCTAGATTTTATAAATGCATTTCAATTCTACTTAGCAGTACTCATCTTTGACACTATATTTTCTTTTAAATTGGAATGTGCTTTTCTTCTCACCTTGTCATCTTTTCACTCCCACCAAGAAATGTACTATTTTCCTCTTTGTCCAACTTTTTGTGGATTTCCATTGCTAATTTTGCACTTGTTCAGTGAAAGTTCAAATAAAAAGTGTGGAACAGAGATACAGAGCTGAGATCAGAGAGGGAACTTCAGGTCTAAGTTATCCCTTTCTTTCAAGCCAGAGTAATAAAAAAGGTATCTTTCGTTGCAAAACAATATCACTTGGGATCAGAAAGAACAACTTCTTTCACATTTGATGCTAGAGAGTATTTTTAGGTAGAACGGTTCTATTTAGAATCTCAAGGTACCCAGTGTTTCCCAGAGTTTTATTCACCAGAAAAGACTCAGGAAGACTTCCTTTTCTTGTGAAAAGACATACGACTTAGCATTGCTTTTTGTTTTTTTGTACTCAAAATCGAACTCATGACCTCATGCTTGTCAAACAGGTGCTGTGTTGCTGAGCTATATCCCCGGAGGCATTGCTTTTTTAGCGTATGTTGAATGACTGCAAATACCTAATAGCGCTGAAATCCTGAGTCTACCCAACCCCTCAGTTTCCTAGCTCTTTAGGAAAGTGACTTGATCACTCCATGCCTGTTTTCTCAACTGTAAAATGGAAATAATAATAGCACATAGTGTATAACTTTTTGATGAGGTTTAAAATAGTTAAAGTAAATCAAGATGCTTAGAAGAGCGGCTGAAATAGTACATATAAATAGATGATATTAGCAGTGTATTTAATTGATTGACTACCTATTTTATTGCCCTCTGCATAAGAATTTAAAATAGTCCTATTTATTTTTAAGTGATCCTATTTTTATCTTTCTAATAGTTAATATAATTAAATTCACAAGTGCATTTAGTCTCTGGAAGGAAGATGTAATGCAATCAATGTAGGACCTAGGTTTGTGCTGTCCATGAGGGTAATTTCCAGACAAATGCAGCAATTTACAATGACATTCAGAAGTTCCAGTTGTGCAATTGCTTAGCACATGGTACTTATACAAATTGAAATTCATTAATATCAGAATGTTCCTTAGTTGTGCTTGTCACACTAGCCACATTTCAAATTTAGAGCTGTTCCACAGACAGGTAAGAAATGCAGGGTATTTATATACAGACTCCTGTCCCTGAGTCACTGATAGTAATTCTCGGGAAGTCACCCTGTGCATAATTCCTCACTGCTCAGTGGTCACATGTGGTAAGTGGTGAGGGCACTGTGCAGTGCAGATACAGAACATTTCCATCATCATAGAAATTTATGCTGGACAAATCTAGTCATCAGAACCTGATATGCTGTATTGGCATTCTTTCCTCCCAAATAGCAAATAGTACCCCTTATTTTTGTCCAATTTATCATATGCATCTGTCTGGTCTAGGAGCATCTTCAGTCTTACCTCTTTCCTCCTCAGCAAATCTGCTATTCAATTCATAACATGTAAGTCACCTAGGAATTACTCACATGCTAAAGAAGGAGAGCTGTTGAGCATAACCAAGTCACCTCCCCCCTGAATTGGACCCTCTTAACTGCTCTCCTAAGAAAGGAAATGATTTTAAGATCTTTCTTAACATAGTCTAGATAATCTGTTGGTTAGAGTTTTATGTTCTAAAAAATGCAGAATCATGTAAATATTAGAATTAATTTTTGCATTGTATAAGGGGCAATTTTTAAAAATTCAGCATAATTGAAATTTATTTTAGCTATCCTCTTTACTCACATGAAAATTATTCTGTTCCAGCCCCTACAGAATTCTGTAGAATTTTACTTCATAGAATTTTTTTCTCTAACCGTTTATTTATTTATTTGTTTTGAGACAGGGCTTCCCTAAATCACTAAGTTGTCAAGGCTGTGTTTGAATTTTCTGATTCTCCCGCCTCACCTCCCTAAGTGCTGGGATCGAGAGCTTGTATCACCACGCCCAGCTTCAGAAATTTATACTGAAGTCTTTACATATATTTTGCTCATTGTGAATCCTACTTAATGTTTCTCCATCCCAAAATAAGTCTTGATACTAAAAGTAAGAGGAAATGGGGGTTCTTGTAGTTGGCTTTCCTCAAAAGAAGACTTAGAAATTTGCAAATAGGTATTTTATTTGAGAATTGATCATTACAGAGCCCTATGAGGAAATGCAGATATGAATGAATAAAACCAATGCAGTGAACATCCATGAGTATTTTGCTGTAGGCAACTGGGACTCAAACCTACTGGGGCTCTGCCAGAGACTTCATGGAATATAACTTAGAGTTGTTCCACAGACAGGTCAGAAATCTAGGATACTTATATATGAACTCCTATCTCTTTAATTGTTGAGAGTAGTTCTTGGAGCATTAACCCCTGCACACTTCCTGACTACCTTACAATTGGACTGAGCAGGATGCTGAAGCAAGAACAAGACATGGAGAGAGATTTGAAAGAAACTGGTCCAGGAAACTGGGGTAAGGCAGAGACTATGGGTATGGTATAAGCATCAACCTGCTGCAACTGATCACACTACAAACAGTTTGATTAGCAAACTAAACATACATTTAAATAGCAATATATAAATATGTACCAAAATCTTCATAACAAGTTGTGTTTTAACCTGAAGTTTCCAGAAATTAATTTAAAAATGCAGATAGGCAAAATGTTAAGCTGCAGTAATTGTAGAGCATAGAAAGCAACCTCTTTCCAAAATACAGTAACATTAAATAATTTTATGTGTTCCTATATTGTAATGTTATGTAGACAATCTTAAACATGATTATGAATAATAAAGGGAATATGTATGTAACATATATAAAACAGTTTATGATGTACTAATAGGCATAAAAACAGTTGCCAAAGAGTATGTATGCAACATAAACCTAATTAGATAGATACACACCTGGCAATGAAAACTGATTGAAATATTATATGAAATGACTAGCAGTAATTGTCACTGACTTATAAGATTAGCGGTAAATCCTATAATTTAAGTTTTTATTGATGCTTTTTAGAATTTTACGTAATAAATGTTATTTTTATAACCAGAAGATCATTAAGTGCAATTTGAAGGCAAAATTAACCTTTTTTAATATTGATATCTTGAAACCTAAAGACCCAATGATTCTTTATGTATAATTGCAAGTTAGATTCTAAATCTAGCAATTACAGACAAGAACATCTCTCATTGCTTTTCCTCAGAGTAGAAATACGTGTAATCTTTGAAAGAACTTGATTGCAAACATGTATGTGCTATGAATGCAATAAGGCAGATTGTAGCTGAAGCTATTTTCTTTGCCTAACTGCAATAATGTTATGATTTAGCCTGTAGGACTCCCTAGAAAATACACATTTCTAGGCAGGTAAACTGTGTCCTTGGGTAAAATTGTCTTTTGACATATATCAAAATGAGCTGGTTACTGAGTTCTTTGTATACAGCACACACTATTTGTTGCAGTATCATTTTCTCAGGACTGCAGACAGAATAGTTGGTGACATAATATTAAGAATGAATAAAATGAAGGCTAGAGAGGTGAGATTTGTGGAATTTTGTATGAAACATAAGAAATGATATTTCTATAGCCACAGCCAGCTCTTTAACCTAAAATCCTAAAATATACATATGAAAAGAATGCATTAAACTAAAGCCGCTCTCTTAAATATATCCTTTCCATGGCTGAGAGCAAAATAACTCACAGAGAATGACTTAATCATTTGTTATTACCATTATCATCATTCTATGATAATTTAAAAATGAATTGAAAAATATGACTCTGTGCTGTAGGTATAGGTTGGCCAGTACCAATTGGAGAAAATCACCGATATAATTATGGCTGATCCCTCATCTGTATTCGAAGTTTTGAACACATGAACTCAGTTTTTAGGTATTTTTACAAGCAAAAGAAATAGAATTAGGAAGCTGGGCCTGGTTCCACACAACTATAATCTCAGTACTCTGGGAAGATAAGGCAGGAGGATTTCAAGTTCAAATCCAGCTTGGGTAACTTAGATCCTGACTTAAAATAGAAGATAAAAAGGCCTGAGGATGTAACTCAATTCAAAGGCCATGAGTTCAATTTCCAAAATCACACGCGCACACACACACACACACACACACACACACACACAAATTACTTTTCAGTGACCTAGTAATTCAACTTCTCAGAGTCCACGCTAAGGGAATGCCCAGAATCTTTAGCGAGACTTATATACAAAGGTTTTATTTACAGAACTGTTCCAATGAAAACGTCATAACCTAAATAGCCAAAAATAGCAAGATAGTTTAAATGACATCATATATAATGTGAGTTATTATTCATAAATCGTTTTGATGGGTATTTAGTAACATAGAGTAATATTTATTATGCAGTATTAAATAAAACTATATACAAATTTATGTGCATTTTTAAGCTTCTGTTGTGCAAAAATGTGTTTATATTGGCATAAAGATAATAAAATGAAGTCAGATTCAGTTATAAATAGAAGGTTTATTAGTGTATTTATGTTCTTTTTGTTTCAGTTTTGCATTGCTTACATTATTTATAGTAAATATGATTTATTTTAATAGAAAAATGTAAACTAAAAAATAGATAATATAGTTAAAAATTTACCTGAATTCCTCTTTAATCCTGCTTCAGTGCATTCAGAATTGACTTTGTATCATCAAGTCAGAAGTAGGTGCCTAAATGTGAAAGTAATTGAATTTCACGCAGCATTTTCCGTGGGGCAACTGAATGATGAATGCTTAAAAATGTGCCTTTGGAGAATTTGTTCCAAAGAGTTCTTACATTTGTATATTAATATTTGTCTTTCAAAAATATATATTCATTGTCCAACATATACCTTACACTCTGCTATCTCTTGTTTAAAAAGCCCAACACATAATGTAGTCTCTACCTTCAAGGATATTAAAGTTCTAGAGAAGGGAAAAAGCTGATAAGTAAAAGAAATTACATATAATACCAAAGTTATGGTAGTTTGTGCTAAGTAACATGGAAGATTCTTTGAATATTGAGATTCAGGAAAAATTGTGTAATTCTAAAAGTTAAAGTATATATTATAAATTCTCAAAGGAATAGCGTTTAATCATTTCTTTCCTAGTTCTTGCAGGAAATCTTCCAGATTCTAGACAACATGTAATGGAGATATAGGTCAGAGAACTTTTAGATGAAGTCTATGTTATTCAATTGTGAGCTATTTTTAGCCAGAGCATTGGATGAAGTACTGTGGTTTAGTCTATACTTTCCAAAAGAGAGTTAGAGAAGGAAGCTCAGAGACTTGAGTTTGTCTGCCTACTTCCGTAGGCGACCTGGCTGTTGGGACCTGTCATGGAACTTTTTTGTAACTACTTCCTTTCTTATCCCTGAAAAAGGATGAGATGATTGACAAAGATCTTCCAGCTTTAAGGTGTTCATTCAGGTATGAAACTTCAAACGTACTGGGATAACCAGTATAAAGAGTGCAGTGAAACATTAGCTCTTCACATTAAGTATCTCCTGTCTTTATCATCTGTCTCCCCTTTCTCCTTAGGCTCACTGTGTAAATTTCCCAGCAAGCAGTTTCCAACACGTTGTCCACAATTTCATCCCCTATTCAGTCCCTCCTGCTCTGAATTTTAGTTCCATCCTCAATACTTACCCAAATCTCCCAACTGTCACATCCTATAATATTTTGTCTTGGTAATACAGCACTGTTTAATCATTAGTGTTTATTGTCTTCTCTTCAAAATGAAAACAATATGGGATTTGGAGGCTCTTCCTCTGGTTGATTCTTTCACACCCTCTCTTTGCCTAAATGTGGGTACTTCACAGATGTTCCTGATAATCATCAACTCCAAGGTCCCTGACAGAGTTGATGTTCATTCTTACACAGCTCTGCAGAGCCAGGCCAGGGACTCCGACACCCCACCTGCCCAAACGCCTAGTGCAAGCTCCATTTGGATGCCCAACACCACTTTAACCTCAATACATCCCAGGTGAAATATTTTGTTAATCTCTTTGTCATATTCCCAACACTATAACAATTCCTTCTCTCACTTTGAATTATTCCCTTTGAATTGTCACTAGAAAACTTTGGTTGTGATTTGATTTCTTCCTTGGCCTCTAATCCATATATAATAATGAGGCTTACGGTTTTCAACATTTTTCCTTCTATTTGTTTGAATTTTATTAGTATATGTTTTCAGTCAATAAAGACTACATTCACTGTTGGGAATTGGTATATGGATGTAACCCATTTCAATGCTTTTTACCATTTCCCTCCATCCACATTTTACTTTCACAGCATCAGACTCATTTATTTATCTTATAAAGCCTTATAAAGTTAATTATTATGTATACAGATTGAGAACCAGACTAACAGACCAAAGAACGTATGACCTCTTTGAGCATCACCCTTGTTATCTTTGAAAATGGAGTAGTAATATAATGACATGTGATCAAATTATACTTTGAATATTTAAAATTTTCCATTAAAAGCACATTACCATTAATGCCTCTGAAGATATTACCCCCTCACTTTAAACATATTTATCCTATGATTCTTGCCAATTTTTGAAGCAGTTCTGGAAGAACTCTTTTTGAGAGTGGCATGAGATGTGATTAAAAAGTATGGTGAATGCTGCTGTGAGGTATCATCCAATGGAAAGACAGGCTTGGAAAGACATGACGGTATGTCCTCAGCAACCTTATTCACTGGATGTGGCACTGCATCTCCTCGCTTTGGGCCAAAGTAAAAAATGGCCATGAAAAGTAAACATTTTGAATCGATTCTGAACATAGAGCCATGATAGCACAGCTAAAGACACTCATGAAGGAGGACTTCCAGAATTGCTCCAGAAAATGGCAAGGATGGTGGGACATGTATATTTGAAATGAAGTGAAGTATTTTGAGGGAGATTAATGGTAATATAGTATGTGTCTTTTATTTACGCAATATATTTTAAAGATATAAACATTCACTGTATTTTTCCATCATGCCTATTTCATAGACTTCTTTTTGATAATATTAATACTCTTTCTACAAAAATAATTATGGATCTATATGTAAATAAGTAGTTAGCTAGAGAATGTGTAATGCTTCTCCCTGGCTCCATCATAGCTCAAATCTTATCAATTAATCAATCTCCTTGCCTCTAATCTTTCTTTATCAATTACTTAAAATATCATATTAATTTCCCCAAATTAAAATATTTCAATAGCTTCTCATTTTCTGTGTAATGAGGTAGAAACTCATTCTCTTAGTTGACTATAGAGAAAATCAGTAAGAGAAAGGAAGTGATGGTTATTGAGCATCTACTGTATATGAAGCATTGTGCAAAGTAGGGTTGGAAAATTCAAATCCAGCTGCTTAACTTAAAAGCTCATGGATATTACACTACTTTCCAACGGTGTAGAGTTATAATATTCCCAGCACTATTTCCTATTATTAGGAGATTCATCTGAACTAGACTTGAGTTTGTGAGTATTGGAAATAAAGAAAGATGTCTTCAAGTGCTCTCTCTTAATATGGTTATTTGTTTGCAGAGCAGAACAATTTCTTTCAAATTTCATAGTTCGAAGAATATGAGTATTTCACTTTGACACATGAAAGTATCAATAACTTGGATAAATGGGAGGATTTAGCTATTAATCAGAAAGCCAATTCTAGTGAGCAATATTATGTGTTCTTTGCCTGTCTTTGTAAAATCACTGATGCTTACTCAAAAATCTGCATAATATGTCTGTAAACTAATTACTTTTCAATTTGAAGTAGTACACAAACATTAAACAAAAATAAAAGTTAAATTATAGGGTTGTTTGAATTGCCTTTGTAGAATCTTTGGCAGTGTTGGATTGGTCCTGCTGATTACTGGTTCTGGGCAGAGGCTTCTATTAACTTTGAATATTGAGACAAGCAACCAATTTGCATCTGTCATTGTTTTCTGGTATTGAGTGATTACCAGAACAAAATTATATACATTGAATATACCCCCAGAAAGGGAACAAACATGACCACTCCATGACTAAGTATCTATTAGTGTGTTTTAGTTACATTTGAGGTACAAAATTTATTAAATGTAAGAAAGCAGCTAAGGGTTAACTTAACTGCAAGGCCTAACCTTACAGGGAGTGGTTTTGAAGAAATGACCCTAGAAATGAAGGCCTCCAAGAATAGAGTTGAGAAACTGTGGAGGAAAAGTTATAAAGCTATTTCCTAACACACATATATTTCATTTTCACAAGATTGATTATAAAGTTACTTTGCTACTGGAGCTTCAAAGGTAAATTTTTGTAAAGTTTTATGCTTAAGAACTTAAAACTTCTCTACAAGTCTCTGTACACAAGCTCATACATTCTCACACTCCTAAGGGATTGAGGTGGAGAAATTGAAGTTTGTTTTGTTTTTAGAGAATCTAGTTCTTATGAAATAATCAGTTGATTGGCAGTAGACAGACTAGAAAAATCTGGAATAGTCATCAGTCAAATACTTACCACCCCGTTTACTCTTTATATAACCAGAGGGAACATTTTGTTTCATCATTTTCCTCTGTAAAAGTAGAATCATACTTGTATAAACAGCAAATTCAATCATTCATTGTGATAATTTTACGTGTAAGTAAACTGGCCAGATAATTGACTGATAGGGCCATGTCGCTATTTAAAAATAGAACCAGACACAGGTTACAGACTTCAAGTTCACAATCAATGAGGCTTTTTATGTTGTTAATTTGCCCCTTCAAATAAGGCCCTCGGTTAGAGTACCATTAGTTTAGCATTACCAAACTGACTCATGTAACACTTTAGAATGTATCAGTAAGGAATGTAGTTGTCCATTAAATCAATAGTTGTCAAAATGTAACTGAGTCTATAAAAAGATCATGATGCTTGCATCCATCATTTTAGTTTCCATGTACAGTAGCATGTATTTCCTAGCTAAGGAACCCTGGGCATGAGATCTGGCTTTTCTCACAAAGAATTAATTCTCAGGAAAATTCAGTTAATCACACTCTTTGTTTGTAAGATGCTATTAGGAAACATCATCTTTTGCCTCTGCAGAATTCAGCTCCTTCGTTTACTCTCTGAAATCATTGATTTTAAAGACTGCTCTCTCTTGAGAAGTGGAGACTTGACTGAAGGTCGAAATGCATGAATTAATGTTCATAGATTTCAAGCCATGGACACTGCTGTCAGTGGTATCCTTTGCATTCAAGTGGTACTTTTGGAGGCACAACTTGAAATGAAGGACTCTACTGCTTCAAGGAATGGGTGGAGGACCTGTGTTCAATTTCTGGTCAGTGTTAGAGAGAAAGGACTCTCACTTCCTCGCTTCCCTGCCCATCTCTCTTTTCCAGATCATTTGCCATTGCGTGTATGTGTGTGTGTGTGTGTGTGTGTGTGTATGCGTGCTCGCGTGCATGTGTCAGCATACTCACACCCCTTATTTTTCTGGTGTTTCACCATACTTTTTTATGCCCCTTTCTTTCATAAGTCTATCTTCAAGATGAAAACAACAATCCTCTCAGTGACTGGGTTAGCCCAAGATCATGTTGCCTCTTTCTTGTATAATCAGAAAAACCCAAGGAATAGACATTCCTAAGAAATACATTTCCTAGGATGCCCACAACTTTAGCTTCTTTTGTTTGTCATTTCTTGGTTGAATCTATTTAGAGTTTAGCTAAACATTTAAAAGTCTCTAGTAATTCATGTCACATCAAGGGCTAAATTGTTTAATACAGTAGTTCCTAGTTACATGTAGCTATTAAGCATGTGGAGTGTGGGTAGTAAAACATGTTAAAATAGGATCTGGGGTATAGTGGTTTTAAAATACTATTCAGTTGCTCACAGAGTATATTATTAAAATTAACTTCCCATATTTTGTTTTCTTATATGGCTATTAAAGAAGGACAAAATTATGTGGCTAACATTGTATCTGGATTTGACAGTGCTGTGTTTTCTTTCTTTAAATTGGCTTGTACATTTAAACATCTGCTTCTGGTCATTTATATAGAATATAGTTGTTTTGTAACTGGAAAACTTTTCAAATTCTTATTGTGCTGTATTTTCTGAAGTGAGTACTAATCCTCCCTTCTGCTGTTACTAACCTTCTGTTTAATTCCTGCATCGACGTCTGAAATAAATCGCAGTGACCATATTTTTCTCCCATGAACAAGTTCATGTTCAAATAGTACTTTATTGGCTGGGCTTTCACTGAAGAACTGCTGTAAGATGATACACCCATGACCCCTTATACCACACATATGTGCATCAGTCATCTGCATTGGTAGTCTCTGGTTTTATTTTTCTCTACTTCCCTTATCATTGTTCAGCACAGTGTATATTTTCT
>PVLD010011736.1:0-63794 GCA_004027595.1 Dinomys branickii
TAGAAGTAGCCCAGGAAAGGTATATTTTACAAATTCCTTAGTCATGAGGTTTGTCCTTATCTTCACAGTTCAGGCCCTCTGGTTTACTCTGTCCTTGGGCGGCTACACATTGTAACAGCTTAACTCCCGGAAGGGGGAAAGGAGGGTGGTTTAGCACAGCTCATGTATCATTGTTACTAGAGAAAATTTCTCTTACACCTCTAGACTCCCCAGGTTGACACAGTATATCAGCCAGCACTCATTCCTTGTCAACTTGGCAACCAGGCACCTTTTTAAAACCAGATTTTAGATATAAAGACATTATATTAGAGGGGCTGGGGATATAGCTCAGTGGAATAAGCGCTTGCCTAGCAAGCGCAGGGTCCTGAGTTCGATCCCCAGTACCGGAAAAAAAAAAAAGCTGTTTAAAAAAAGACATTATATTAGAACCGTAACATTTTGCCCTTCAAAGACTCATGTATATCTGTTTATGTAAAAGGCATTTAGTCTATCTGTAAGAGTTGGGAAAGTCTTAATAGTTTTAGCATTGCTAAGAAGTCTTAAGTCTTCTCTGAGGTATATAGTAAACTCTTAGCTGTGAGTTTCTGTAAATGAAAAGTTAAACACTTTTAATATTTAATGGCACAAGATAAACATTATCATTTTAAAAGGCATAAATGGGGATATAGAGCATTGGGACCAAAGTCTAAAATTTAGTAGGGCTAGCATTATGTTTTATAGTTTTTTTATGTTTAGCATCTGAAGCAGTCTGGCACATTGGGAGCTCTAAAGGGCTTGTGTAAGTCTATTTTTATGGCACTTTTAGTGGTTATCGCTCTCAAGGCTTTTGGTGGGGGGCCCACTTTCCTAGCAGCTTTTTTTGGACAATTTGCGATTTTGGCCTTTTTAAACTTCTGAGGTTTTTGATTGAGTGATAATTAGGTACTCAAGCTAACAGGACGCAGAGGAGGAGAAAGATATAAACAGCAAGAGATAAAAGTTTAATGCGGGCATGGAGGGCGTCAGCACCCAGACAGCTGTGCTGGCTCTCTGAAGACAAAGGACAGGGTTGGAGCTTATATGCACTCCGAGAGAGAGGGCACAGGGTAGCTGACGTAGGTTGCTCAGCATAACTTGCTGAAGGGGGTTTGGATCATTGTTGGCCTGCGTGGTGATCCGGCCCGCGGGTGGTCAACGGAGACTCTAGAGGGGGAGCGGGGAAGAGACAAGAGACACAAGAAATGGAGACAAGACAGGAGTCTGTTCAAGTCTCGTTTATTAAGCGAAAAGCTCGGGTATTTATACAGTGCGGAATGGGGGATTGACGTCAGCAGGTAACCAAGCAACGGAGGGAGGTCCAACCATCACGCGAGGGTGGTCCAGGCATCAGGCGATAGCATATGACTATATCACACCATAGCCCGTGATGTACAGGAAACAGAAACTAAACTTAGAGAAAATAGAAACTTAACTCAAGATAGAAACCGAAACTTAACTCAAGACTCTTAAGATGGCTGGCATTTTACAAAATGGATGCCGACCGCAGGTCTCAGCTGTCTCCCACAGCGTGGGCTTTGGCAAAGGCAGCTGGAAAGAAGAAACTACAGGGGTCTCTGGGAAGAAGGAGCTAGGCACCATTATGACTCAGCATTGGACTGTCGCCATGAGGACTGGGCAGGTCTTGGCGGGAAAACTATCAGTTTTTCTTGCACTTTTTGTTTTATATTTATAGCTTTACACACTGCCCTCTCGGGCACACTGCCTGGCCTGTAAGTCCTTTTTTAAAAATTTGAGTGGAAGCCTTTTTAACCTCAGGACTCTTGAATTTTGTATGTGTCTAAAACCAGGGCCACGTGGATGATGTCAAGGTCTGTTGCCATCTGGAGCAGTAGCCAACCTTTTGTTTTTGGCCATAGTGGTCAAGTGTTTGGATTGCTGAGCACTGTAATTTAATTTAGAGGAACAAATTTTTTATGCCGCTGCTATTCTGGAACCTGGTGTGGCTGCTGCCGCCATCTTGGAACATGGCGCTCTACAGGTTTTTTTTTTTTTTTAAAGCAAAGGCTTTTACCTTTGCAGTTTGGAGGCTGCAAAGGGTGGAGACTTGCTGCTTTTTTTTTTTTTTTTTTTTTTTGTGATACCCTCGGGCCATTTTTTTTTTAACAATAGAGATCTCTTAGCTCTATCTTTGTAGTCTACAGTTTTCTTGGAGGTTTTTTTTTTTTTTGGTCAAGCTCACAACATTTTAAATCATTTGGTTGGGCCATTTGTTCATGATTTTTAACATAAATCTGTCTAAAAGCCCCCAACAGTAGCTATGCCACTGCCTCAACATTTAACTGCCTTGAAATTTTTCTGTCAGATTAGTTTGCTGCCCTTAATCTCAGTCTTAGGCAAAGTCTCTGGACATAAGCAAAATGCAGACACTCTTTGCCAAGCCATAACATACATCATCTGGAGCTGGGCATGGTGGTGCACACCTGTAATTCCTGCACTCGGGAGGCTGAGACAAGGAGGATCATTGTGAGTTTGATACCAGCCTGGGCTACAAAGTGAGCTCAAGGCCAGCCTGAACTGCATAGCGAGACTTTTTATCAGTGTTTTGGTCATTTGAGCTCTGACCAGAATCTTTCAAACAAGGTTTGAAAAGTCTATCCTTTTAGGCAACATCTCTGAACCTTTTAAAACTCCTTGTATAAGCCGTTTTTAAAGGCTCTTGAACCACATGGTTAGATCAGCCCCACTCCTAGTACCAAATTTTGTCTTTGTTACTTTGTTGTTGTCGAGACAAAAAACCTGATGCCCAAAATTAAGAAGAGGTTTATTTAGCTTATAGTTTTTGTAGGTTTTAGGTTATATTTGGCTGGCTGTAAGGCAGAGTGGCACTTGACAGAGGGCAAATGTTTATGGTGGCGGAAAACAGCAAAAACCAGCAAAAAGTGGGCAAAAACAAGCCTCTTTTTCTCCCTTATATTATAAACAGGATTCCCCCCCCCAGGGGGGGCATGTAACACACATAATCTCCATGCTCTCCTCTTAAACAGGCGCAAAATAAATACAAAGTAAACACCCTGGCTCCCTGCTAAAATTACATAGTTAAGCTTTTAAACTTGTCAAATTAACACAATAAACAACATCCCAAAAAGATAGAAACATGTCCTTTTCACCCCAAGATGCAAAACTACTAAGTCATTTAGCCAAACCTCTGGACTCCTCAAGTTAACACAATAATAGCAACCATAACAGTCTGAGTCTGGGTTATTTGGTCCAACGTGATGATCTCTGGATCCATCTGTTTTCTTGCAAATGACAAAGTTTTTCTTCTTTTTGATGGAATAATATGTCATTGTGAATGTATTACCTCCCTTACCCCACTTACTGCAGTACTGGGGATTGAACCCAGGACCTTCTTAAGTGAGCTGCTACTGCAAGCCTTTTTTAAAAGTTTGCGACAGTCTTGTGAAGTCACTAAGTTGTCCAGACTTAGCTTAACTTTTCAGTCCTCCTGCCTCAGCATCCCAGGGTGCTGGGATTGCAGGTGTGTGCCACCATGCTAATCAGACCATACATTCTTTATCCATCTGTTGCTCAGCACTTAAGCTGGTTTCACAGGTTGGCTGTTGTGAGTTGTGCCACAGTAAACATGAATATGCAGATGTCCTTGTGCTACCCTGACTTTGATTCCTTTGGGTATATGATGTGTGGTTTCGCTGGATCAGATTCTAGTTCTGTTTTTTGAGGAGCCTCCATGCTTATTTCCACAGAGACTCTACCAGTTTACATTCCCACCAGCAGTGTGAAAGGCTTCTCCTTCCACCAACCCTTGCCAGGGTTCATGTTTTTTGAATTGATGACAGCCATTCTCATTGGGGTGAGGTGGAGTCTCAGTGTACTTTTGATTTGTGTTTTCTTAATGGCTAAAGATGTTGAGCCGGGCCTGGTGGCGCACGCCTGTAATCCCAGCACTTGGGAGGCTGAGGCAGGAGGATCTTTGTGAGTTCAAGACCAGCCTGGGCTACAAAGTGAGCTCAAGGCCAGCCTCAACTGCATAGTGAGACCCTGTCTCAAAAAGACAAAAAAAAAATTTAAAAAAAATAAAAAAAAAAAAAAAAAAAAAAAAAAAGATGTTGAGCATTTTTTCATATGCTGTTTGCCATTTTTTTTTTTTTGAGAAGGGTCTGTTCATTTGCTTATTCATTGGGCTAGTTGTTTTGGGTTAGGTTTTTGAGTTCTGTGTATAGTCTGGATATTAACTATCTTTGGAAGAGTAGCCAGCAGACTCATTAGGCAGGCTAGAAACCTTTTCCTTGGATGTCTCGCTTGTTCTTGCTCTTATTTCCTGTGCTGTTGGACTTCGCTTCAGTAAGTCTTTGCCCATGTTTGTGGCTTCAAGTGTGTCTCTTACGTTTTTTTAGTTTCAGGCTTTATGCCTACGTCTTTGATTCATTTTGAGTTGATTTTTGTACAAGGTATGAGGGGTCAGTCTTCTGTCAATGGATATTCAGTCTTTGTACCACCGCTAGTTAAATGGGTTGTCTCTTCTCTAGTGTGTGTTTTTGGCTCTTTTATTGAGAATCAGATCGCTATATGTAGTTATGTGGGTTTGTTTCTGTGTCCTTTATTCTGATGCATTGACCTACATACCTATTTTTGTGCCAGTACCATGCTGCTTTTGTTACTATGGCTTTGTAGTTTGGAACTGGGTAGTGTGATTCCTTCAGCCTTGGTCTTTTTCCTTAGGATTGCTATGGCTATTCCAGATTTGTTGTATTGCTGTATGAATTTTAGGATAGTTTTTTCTAGTTACATGAATGTCAT
Organism: Dinomys branickii; assembly: GCA_004027595.1. Lineage (NCBI taxonomy): Eukaryota > Metazoa > Chordata > Mammalia > Rodentia > Dinomyidae > Dinomys > Dinomys branickii. The sequence continues at coordinate 4,798 of PVLD010011736.1, forward strand.
TGGCAGTTCGATAAGGATTGCTTTGGGTCTGTAGATTACTTTTGGTAATATGTCTATTTTAATTCTACCAATCTGCACACATGGGATGTCTTTCTACCTTCTAATGTCTTCAGTTTCTTTCTTCAATGTTCAGAAATTTTCACTGTAGAGGTTTTTCATCTCCCTGTTTAGATTGATTCTTGGATATCTTATTTTTTGAAGCTATTGTGCAGGGAATTGTTTTCTATGGCATTAATAATACCCCTTGGTTATTGCAGGCTGATCTGGTCTTCAATCTCCTGAATGAGTGTAGGCAAAAGCTAAATAAAAGAGGCAGATGGAATGATTTCAGGGCCCCAGGAAGATCAAAGCCCTGTCACAGAATTCAAGATTCTCGCTGGGCTAAGACCACGACCTTCTCTGGGTGGTCCATATTTATTTGGTTATCAGAAGAAGGGAGGAGAAAGGGGCTGGGGATATAGCTCAGTGGAATAAGCACTTGCCTAGCAAGCGCAGGGTCCTGAGTTCGATCCCCAGTACCGCAAAAAAAAAAAAAAAAAAAAAGAAGGGAGGAGAGTACTCAAGAAGGACAGAACCACTCAGGGACTATAGTCTTCATCTAGTTGAGAACTGACCCCAGGGATCCTTGGCTGTGATCTTGTCTTATCCTTTGAGGCTTTCTGGCTTCATCTACCACTACAGGTTCTAGGAGGGATTAGTGACTCACAGAGGTTCACTTACTATGAGTCTGCTATTTTCACATAGGAGCCTTGGCCTTGGATGGATTCACAAGTGAACACGGAAAGCCAATTGTTTAATATTAAATCCTGCTCAGAGCCACTTTGTAGTGGTCTCCAACAGTTTTCCTTCCTTCTCAGTCCATTGTTAAATAGAAAAGCTGTTGATTTCTTTTTTTTTTTTTTGGTATCAGGAATCAAAGTCAGGACCTTGTACTTGCCAGGTAGGCACTGGGCCACTGAACTATACCCCTGGCCCAAGCTGTTGCTAATTTAATGATGATAATTTAATAATTTAGTGTTTCTCTTTCTCCTACTGTTTATTGCTGACTACTGTTGTTTGCAGAGAAAGTGTAGGTTGTAAAACACTGCATTGTGTATGGCAGTTCTTGCCAAGCGTCTCCTAGGGACAAGGAAATAAAAAGAGGAAGAGTCTCATTTGTAGTTCAGTTGGATGCGTGTCAGGTAGTTTTTTGAAATTGGGAATGTGAAAATGGTAAAATTTCTTTCCTTGTTTTCACTGGTGAAACAGTTCAAAGTAAGTGTTAGGCATAGATTTGGAGTCCAGGGAAGAGAATAATAAGGAAAAAAAAAAGGGAGAAAAACCTTACACTCCTAATTTAATGACTGATCTATGGTCCTGTGACTGGGTTATTAATTAAATTGGTTGCTAAATGAGGAATTGTATATAGTGTGGACATTATAATATTCAGAACAAGGAAATGATCAAAGGAAATCCCAGTTTGATGACTTTGATTCTACTTGCATAATTCTGACATGCGGTACTATAATGTACAACAACATAAAACTACAGTATTGTACAGTACAATCAGTGAAAATTACTGTATTGTATAAATAAGGTATATTATACCAAAAAAAGACATTGAGACTCTGTAAACCACGTGTATAGAAGTGTACAAAAAAAGAGACAGGCCTTAAACAATTATTAAACAGATAAGTGGTTAAATGCAGAATGTACTTTCAGAAGTGGGTATGGTATCCTAAAATGTGCCTGTAGCTCTGAACTGCTTCTAACTTGTCTACTTCCTACCTGATTTTGCCTTGATCTTTTTCTAGGTAATGTGTTCAAGTGTGATGTACTCTTTATAAATAATAGGACTAATGAAATAGGCATGCAAATTAGATTTCTTTAATTACTGTTGTATTGATGAAGCATCATATACACTGTATACCCTACCATCCAAATGGTTTATACCATGTGTACTTTTTTGTTAGAGACTTGTCTTCAGAAGAAGAAAGGTTTATGAAACCCAAAGTAACAATGATAGCTTGGAATCAGAACGATAGCATTGTTGTCACAGCTGTGAATGATCATGTCCTCAAAGTATGGAATTCTTACACTGGACATCTGCTTCATAATTTACTGGTAGGTGGTTCTTATTAGATGTGATGAATCAGAGTTTTTGAACTGTTAACGTGAAACAAATTTGGTACCGGGAATCAATACTTGCCTGGCAGGTGCTTGTTCTGCTGAGCTATATCCCCAACCTGACATGTAAAATGAATATGCTGAACAAGTTGCTTTATTTAACTTATCAAATGATTGGAAATGTTTATAAATGACAATGTTTTAGTTACTGTCATTGATATATTTTTAAATCCCTTATGTAATTTGACAGTATGAGTGGTTTAATAAATATAATTTCAATTTACAAGTTGCAAACCTTCATTAATATTATGACTTTTTGAATAAAGGGACATGCCGATGAAGTATTTGTTTTGGAGACACATCCTTTTGACCCAAGAATTATGTTATCTGCAGGACATGATGGCAGCATATTTATATGGGATATTACAAAGGGCATCAAGTTGAAACATTATTTTAATACGGTAAGTGAGGAGGATCTTTATGCATTCTTGTATTTGCTTAGAGTAATTTGGGTTTACGAGCAATAGTCAGAATTTGTTTTGTTTTTATAGAAATCAGGATACTTAAAGCTTAGTCAGTGTCTGACTTATATAGCTATATATATATATATGAAATTTTCTGTATAACTGTTTTATACAAGGGAAAAGATTTTCAGAAGTTACCTATATATACTTTTTTGTGTGAGCATTACCCCTGTTTGTTTAAATTCACAAACTTACGGTAATTATACAAACAACTTTTTTACTGGTTGAATTTACTGAAATAGTTGATAACATATAAAGCTGTAAGAAATAATTACCAGTAAGCTAGTACTTAGGAACTGTTATTCAGCATACATCCCTAAATAGTATGTAGGGATCAAACAGCATTAGACTGTTCCATCGTTTTTCCTTACTATGTGTATTTGTGTTCTTGAACCAAATTAGGGTCCTGTTGTATAGTTTTAGAATTTCTTATGTAACCATGAACACAGCAGTTTTAACATTGATAACATTGTATTGTTTAGTCCAGGTCTCTATTCATACTTTGCCAACAGGTCCACTAGTGCCTTGGGTAGCTGTGTTTTGCTCTTTGGGCCAGAATCCCAACTGAGTGTGATGTATTTGTTGTACTAAGTGCTTTTGTCTTTCTTGTTTTCTTTAATAGCCCTCAGTCTTCTTTGTCCTCCTTGCTTGTTCACCGTTCTACTGTTTTTCCAGTACTGGGGATTGAATCCAGGGGTCCTTTCTCACTGATGTATATCCAGCCTTTTGTGTTTTTATTTTTATTTTTTTTCCAGACAGGGTCTTGATATGTAGTTCACGCTGGCCTGGACTTGCTATGTAGTTCATGCTGGCCTTGCACTCACGGTGATCATCTTGCCTCAGCCACCTGAGTGTTGGGAATATAGGTGGCCTTTATTATTTTTTATGTTGACCGAGTCTTACTAAATTGCCCCGACTGGCCTGAAATTTGCTATCTTCCTGCCTCAGCTTCCTGAATAACGGGATTACAGTTGTGTGCCACAGCACCTGGCTGCTCTTTGACTTTGTATGAGTATATACAAGTTATGTCGTAAAATGTCACTGAGAGGTTTTTGTTGTTGTTCAGGCTAGTCTTGAACTCCTAGGCTCAAGCATTCCTCCTGCCTCAGTTTCCCAAGTAGTTGATATTGTTGGTGCATGCTACTATGTCTGGCTAGAAGAATGCTCCCTCAGTTTTGGGTATGTCTTCGTGGTTAGATTCTGTTGCCATATGAGGTATGCTTAAGGAAATTACGTTTCACTGTTCCTATTGAGTTCTGTTTCCAAGTGTAATTAATTTTGGAAGCAGCGTAGTGGGCCCCTATAGATGAATAGTTCTTAAACTGGAAGACCATCCTGTGCCAAACTACAAATAGATATTTAGAAATCTCTGAAAGTTTTGTCTTTGTGTATTCAAATTGTTGGAAGAGGAACCAGTCCTTCTTGCACAAATTTTTTTTCATCAAAATTGTAGAGTACATCCATTTCCTCAGTTATCCTTTAAAACTCAGGAAGACTATTCCAGGTTGATTTTAGCTTATCATAACAAAAAGTGACATTAATTCAGGCTTTAAACAATATATGTAATTGGAATAACCTCTAAGTCAAATGATAATAATGGGCCTTTTATGCTGAGTTCTCCTTATCTTTTTTCCTGAAAGACTTTTTTTTTTTTTTTTTTTTGCGGTACTGGGGATCGAACTCAGGACCCTGCGCTTGCTAGGCAAGCGCTTATTCCACTGAGCTATATCCCCAGCCCTGAAAGACTCTTTATTAACTCTCTAGTGCTAGACTAATCCCACAGATGTGTCAGTACTATCAGAACAACCCTGTATACCTAATCAACTTCACGGTGACATTGAGTTGTTCTGAGGGTACAGTTACAGGTGGCATTTTGTTAGGAATTACTAAAAAAAAATTCTGACTTACTCTGGTGAGATAAGTTTGTCCATTTGCAAGACTTGTTTCTTAACCAGTAACTGTGGGAAAGCTGTGGGGCCTTTGGCCCACAGGTATGCTAGGGAAAGTGGCTGTCACTGTCTTTTCCTTTTCACCTTCAGGCTCCTGCTGCTCCTGCCCACTTGCCTGTGTTTTACTGTGGTAGGAGCCCAGCCAGGCAGATGGAGTGCTGGGAGATGCAGCTTCCGTGGCAAGGCATCATGTGTGTCCATGGTGTAGCAGTCAGTTGGAGAAAAATATCTATTTAGGTATAGATTGCCTAAATGAAGTCTATTGCCTAATAGACTATTGCCTAATTGCCTAATTCAGTTTCCTGAATAATGGCAGTGACTTCATTTTTTCTAGGTTTGCTACTTGGTGCCCACTCGTGTCTAGTATAATGGTGGTAGGGAAGTACCACTCTTAGTGCAGTGGCTTACTTGGGCATGGATGTGTTTGTTTTCACAGATCTAGGTGGATGATTAATTTTTCTAACACTGATCACACTTAAAGTTTACTGTATTAGAAAATTATAGGTCCAGAGAACTAACATGTAGCTTCATGCTGTAGTGTTAACCAAACAACTGACTTACTCATAAATTGATGATAGTGAATTAGTATGCTATACAGCTTAAAAGAAAGAATAAGCATTTGGCTAGGTGTGGTGGCACACAACTGTAATCCCAGTACTTGGGATGCTGAGGCAGGAGGATTGCTGGGAGTTTGAGGCCAACCGAGGCTACAAAGTGAATTAAGGCCATTCTAAGCTGCACGGTAAAACCCTGTCTCAAAAAAAGGTCTAAATTAATGCTCAGATGCTCTGAGAGCACCACCCTTCCTGAAATCGGTGGTGCATGGAAGTTGAGCAGCTCTTGACATCCACATGTGTGCACTGGAGCTTCCAGTGTTGCCCCGTTGTGTGTGGTTGCCAGTCGCCTTAGTAGTGAATTGAAGTAGAGCCCTCCTTACCTTCCAGAGAAATTTACGTTTTTGTATATGAACACCAAATATTGTTAACCTCAAATCATTGACCCAATAGATTGTTAGTTTTTTTATTATGTAGGAAAATAAAAACTGATGAATGGGACTGCTCGTCATTTACTTGTAAGAAATAAAAAAAGCCTTCCTTTTGGATTGATGGGTTGTGAGTGTTCAGTAGTGTTACAGTCTTTTTTTTTTTTTTTTTTTAACTGTGTTAGTGTTACTTGAAATGCATCTGACAGTATTGATATTTGTGCTTAGTGGAGAGTTGTTAATTAAATGTTCCTTGTAGGGGCTGAGGCTGTAGTTCAGTGGTATAGTGCTGTCTAGCATTGTGTATACAAAGCCTGAGTTTGCTCCCCAGCTTTGTGGGGGGAAAAATTCAGGGCCGAATATATTATAGCAGGTTACCTACATTTCATAGTGAGAGTGCTTGCCAAGAATTGGTCTTAACTGTCTTTCTCTCTGATTTTCTTAGATTGAAGGCCAAGGTCATGGAGCTGTGTTTGACTGCAAATTTTCACAGGATGGACAACATTTCGCCTGTACAGATTCCCATGGGCATCTTCTGATATTTGGTTTTGGGTGCAGCAAACCGTATGAAAAGGTTATTTTTTAATGTTTTTTTTGTAGTATATAGAAAAAATAGTTGTGAGAAATGGCTTGAAAATACTTTAGCTGTATTGATTTCCTTTTGTTTTAAGTTTTATTTAGCTGGGTGTGGTGGCACACGCCTGTAATCCCAGCACTTGGGAGGCTGAGGCCGGTGGATCCTTGCGAGTTCAAGACCAGCCTGGGCTATAAATTAAGCTCAAGGCCAGCCTGAACTGCATGGCAAGACTCTGTCTCAGACCAAAAAAACAAAAAAAAATTTATGTTACATATTTGTTTTCTTTAACATATACAAATCTTAGAATGTCATCATGTGAACTTTATACTTTTCTAGATTCCTGATCAGATGTTCTTCCATACTGACTACCGACCACTGATTAGAGATTCTAACAATTATGTCTTAGATGAGCAAACTCAGCAGGCTCCTCACCTTATGCCTCCGCCGTTCTTGGTGGATGTTGATGGGAACCCTCATCCAACTAAGTATCAGAGATTGGTGCCTGGTCGGGAAAACTCCTCGGATGAACATTTGGTTCCACAGCTCGGCTATGTGGCCACAAGTCAGTGAGAAGTCTTACTTTCTAATTTCTTTTGCTTCTTGTTTAAACTTTTTATTTGAAATATTAAAAAAATACAAACAACTTCCATTTTTTAGGTGCGTGTTGATGTATATTTTTAAATTTTATTTTAAAGAAAAAAAGTAGTAACAGCATTTCAGAAGAAGATAATAGATTAACAATGGTTAATATATTGTATATTATCTTCAGATTAGTTGCTCAGATTATAAGATATAGGTATGCATAATTGATCAAACAATATAAGCACAAACTGCTTCTTTCAATGAATTAAATGAAGTCAGTAGTATAACTATCCTATCGTGTTTATGTGTGTGTGTATGTCAAATTTTGTAATGTTTGTTTTTAAATATTGTTTTGAACTATCTCAAACTGAAGTTTTGGATATCTCAGGTCCACTTACCCCCATGTACTTTAATACACAATTTCTAAAATTAGGACATTTAACATTTATATAATGCTATTGTCAAAGATATAGTCTATAATTAAAATTTGGCAATACTTTAATTTGTAGCTTTTTGTTCATTGTAGTTTGGACTGTGCACATGAAATGTAGATGTCATACTTCTTTAATCTGTTTGAATTGTTTTTCTTTTTTTTTTGAGATAGGATATCCCTTTGTAGTGCAGACTGGCCTTGAACTTACTATGTAGCCTAGGCTGGCCTTGAATTTGCTGCAGTCTTCCTGCCTCAGCCTCCTGAGTGCTGGGATTACAGGCATGCGCCACCATGAGCTTCAGTTTCCTTCAATTTGGAGCAAGGATTTAGCTTTTGACTTTGATGCTGTTGGTATAGTGGAGGAGTATAGGCTAGGGGTTTTGTAGAATATGTCAGGCATTTTGTAGGCTGGGTTTGGCTGTTCGAATTTGTGCTTTTGACAGAATACATCATGAATGATGTCTTTGTGGGCCATATTTGTCAGCATGCTTATGATTTGTGTTTTGTCCAGTAACTGATAATCTCTTTAACACTTGGTTTATGTTGCATTTGCCAAGTTTCTCCACTACACGGTTACTACTTTGCTCTTTGTAACTAGTGATAAGATATGTAAATCCTCTGCTCTGTGTGACTTTACCCACACGTTTTAGGGCTCATTGTGCAGGCTGTCACTATGAAAGCTGCATAAACAGTTACTGTAGCTTCATCATCGTTCATCCACATTTCATTACGAGTTTGTGTCACTGTTCATTGGCATAATTCATTGTTTTTTTAGTACATTCTGATGAGTAGTTAAATAGTCGGTTATCATTATTTAGTACTTACTATCGTTTATCTCTTGAAAAACTTTTTCAAGTTGTCTACTCCTGAGCCCCCCCCCCTTTTTTTTTGCGGTACCGGGGATCAAACTCAGGACCTTGCACTTGCCAGGGAGGCGCTTATGCAACTGAGCTATATCCCTGACCCCCAAGTCCCCATTATTACAAAAGCAATTCCTTACTTTTTTGGCACTGGATGTTCTAGGATCATCTTCTACTTACCCTCTGTTAGCCAGATGCAGAGTTCTTATTTCATGTGTTAATAGTGAAGTGTTTCTTTCTACAGATATTAAGAAAAATATGCTATTTTGCTTGGGTAAAGATTCATTTAGTGGGATGAAATCACCAAATATGTATAATTTTGTTTTTCTTTTTGTCTTTTTGAGAGCATTGCACTATGCAGTTCAGGCTGGCCTTAAACTCGCTTTATAGCCCAGGGTGGGCTTAAACTCGCAGCAGTCCTCTTGCCTCAGCCTCTCAAGTGCTTGGGATTGTAGGTGTGTGTGACAACACCTGGCATGGGTGTAATTTCAAATGTTTACTTTTAAATAATTTTATTGAAGTGTATTACATATATTACAGAAGCCACCAGGTGTAAGTGAACAATTTAGCTGGATTTTGACAAATATTAATCATGTAACAGCCATCACTGAAAGCAAGATACAGAACATTTTCATTGCCTCTCATGTTCCCTGGGCTCATTTAAAGCCAGTCTTTCCCCTTTTCCCAGTCCTTTGAGACTACTATTCTCTTTTCTGTGTCTAATTTTACCTTGTGGGTTTTATATGGAGTAGTCACCTTATGTGGTTTCACTTAATGTGCTTCTGCTTACCAGTAGTCAGCTACTGTTCAGAAATACTAAATGGCAAATTCCAGAAGTAAGTAATAAGTTTTAAATTACATGGCGTTCTAAGTGACATAATGAAGTTGTGTTATCCTACCTACGTTGTGAATCCCTTTGACTTGCGTATCTGTGATATATAAACTGCCTCTTACCCACTTGGTAGCCCTGTTGTTTAGCAGATAGACTGTTCCAAGTTCTGCAGTGCTGTGTTCTGTTCAAGTAACTCTCTACTTCACCATGGCTCTGTCACTATGCTGGGTCTGAGAGTTTCCCAAACTGAACTCACTCTGCTGCAGCAGATTCGCTAACTACCGTTACAGAAAGAGTATTTTCAGGATGTGTCAGAAAAATGCATGAGTAAGATTATTTCAGTGGTGGTGAGCCTATGGCATGCAGCTGGAACCAGCTGTTCATTGTCATTGAAAGCTCTAAAAAGTTTGCCAGGGCCAGGGATATAGCTCAGTGGTACAAGCGCTTGCCTGGCAAGTACAAGGTCCTGAGTTTGATTTCCGGTACCAAAAAAATGAATAAATAAAAAGTTTGCCATCACTGGTCTGTTAGATAAAAATGGAGAGTATAGGACACACTTAAGAGGGTAGTGTGGGTGCTCAGAGAAATGAGATACATTGTGGTTTGGAACTGGACATGTGAATACTTTTCTTGAGGTGGTGAAAAGCAAAGGAGAAAGTTTTGTGTGTGTGTGTGCGCGTGTGTGCACACGCACATGTGCTTGCACACGGTACCAGCCTGTTCACAAGCATGGTTTTTTTTTTTTTTTGGAACAGGTGATTTGAACAGCCTCTGGCTACACTCAGCCTGTTGTTTGCTTTCTTAATTGAGCTAGTTTATGGCCTCTTGGTGATGGGCTGGCCCTGGAAGGAAAGGGTGTGCAGTAAATCCAGCCACCACCATTTGATGGGGTGGCTGCTGGGGTGATCTCTGTTATAGCCTGAAGTTGCAGTCTTCTTACAAAGTACAGTTTTTCATTATGATTTCCTGGTGTCCTTTCTGCCTTTTATTTATTCTATCTTAACTCAGCCCCAGAGTGCAAGTTTAGTGATGCTGGCAACTCAGGTACACCGGAGAAAAGCTGTAATAACGCTTTCTTTCAGTGAAAGTTGTGTTTGGTAAGGAAAGTAAAATATAATATGCTGAAGTTGCTGAAATCTGTTGTAAAACTGAGTCTTGTTTCTGTGAAATTATGATGAAAGAAATGAAATGTGTGCTGGTTTTGCCGTTGCATCTCAAATTGTAAGAGTTAAACCACAGGCCAGGTGCCAAGGTGGATGCCTGTAATCCCAGCACTGTGGGAGGATGCGGCAGGAAGAGCTCAGTTTCGAGGCCAGCCTACACTCTGTAGCAACACCCTGTGTCAAAACACAAGCACAAATTACAGTCATGGTGAACAGTAGCGCTTTCAGATGGAAAAGGCCTTAGATTTGTTCACATAGGTAGTTTGGGGTAAAACATAGTTTCTGTAAGGTTCAGTGCTGTCTGTGTGTTTTGACACCCACTGTGGAGGTCTTGGAACACATCTTTTGTGCACAAGGAGGACTTAGTGAATGGAATTGTTCAATGTGTGGACTTGGTACCTGGCTTCTTTCACTTGGCATGGTAGATTTGAAGTTCTTAAGTTACTACATGTGTAGGTATTTGTCCTGGGTTATTATTAGACGGTGACCCATGAGTTGGATAGATGGGTGGATATGCCGTCATTGTTTATCCATCCATTGACAGTTGGACACATTTGCCTTGTTTCCAGTTTTGGGTTGTTGTGAGATTTGAGCTATCCAGCTATAATGTTGAGTTTATTTCTCCCCTTATTTCTTTCTTTGATTCTATTAATTTTTACTTTCTGTATTTTAAACTTTTTCATTAGGTATATATGCATTTTGGGTAGTTCTTTTATTTATTTATTTATTTATTTATTTATTTGTCCTTTTTTGAGACAAGGTCTCATTATGCAGTTCAGGCTGTCTTTGAGCTCACTTGGTAGCCCAGGCTGGTCTCTAACTTGCAAGGATCCTCCTGCCTCAGTCTCCCAAGTGCTGGAATTACAGGCATGTGCCACCACGCCTGGCTTTGGGTTGTTCTTGATGAATTCTTTTATCATTATGAAATGTCACTGTGTCCCTGGAAAAGTTTTTTGGATGACTATTATTACTGTTACTACTCTATTATTATTTTGGTACCAGGAGTCAAACTCAGGACTGTCTTTCAATTCATGCAGGTTTTTGGTAGATATGTTTAATCTGTTAATTGGTTAGTGTAAACCATTTATAGTAAATATTGTTAATAAGATTGAGTTTCACCACTTCCTTCTCAGTTCATTTCTTGAGTGATTAAAAGTTTAGCAATTTTTAAAGATGAAGTTAATCTGAACTATGGCTTTACCCTTTTGTTAGTTCTTTATTGGTTTCCATAGTAAAATGAAGATGTTGTGAGCAAAACAAGGATATATGTGTGCACATATCTAAATGCTTGTGTAGACGGATAGAAGTATTTCCTTCCTATAATGCTCTGTGAGTTCCGTTTTTGGCTCTTACTATGGTGGCAAGTAACATCTGTGCATCCCTTTTGATTAGTGTTCCATTTAAGAGGAGAGGAGAAAGGGGAGATGGCTTGTACGTATTGAGTCTATTGTCAAAACCGATGTATCTTATGTTAGACTTTATAAGCGATTTTTGCATGAAAATAGTAATTAGACATATTTCTAAAACATATTTCCAAACCCACAAACATGTAACACATTTTCCCATCAACACTGATCATACATGTAAATATCTCTGTGCTTGAGCGAACAAGTGTGGGTACCAGCTCTGTTAAAAAGGTAACTAGGGGTGGAGTGAGTCAAGCTTAGAGGAGTCACGAAGACCTATCTCCATCAGCCTGCACGCACTGTGAGGATGCTTGGGCAAAGGAGAGCTCTAGCTGTCATTTGTTGAAGGCCTAAAATGTTTATCCCCAACACTTTCTTAAAATAGTAGAGAAGACATTAAATGTTACTGCTTTTCTCCACATCAGAAACGACCTAAAGTTGCTGTGTTAGGGGGAGAGACTGGTCAGTAAGGGGATAGAGAAACATTTTCTACTTCCAAGGATTTCAGAGGCCCCTGTGAGGTTTTCGTGGTGCTATAAACTGTGGGTTTTGTTTGTTTTGAATTTTTTCTTAGTTATGGATGTGTAAGTTATCTTTTTAGTTGTGTATTTTTTGATAACAGGAGCTCACACACTAAAGAAGTTGTTAATGTATTTTACTTCATTAGTGCTCACAAATGTCAGACAAGTACTCCACTCCTGAGCTACATCCCTACCTCTGTTAGCAGATTTTTAATTGGAGTCTGGTGAAGTTTTGCTTTCTTTTTTCTGCTCATGTATGTCATGGCTGCATATTCATGAATTGAATTTGTAGGTGACGGAGAGGTAATTGAACAAGTCATAAGCATCCAAGCCAGTGATAACAGCGAGGGAAGCCCAGAGCCCAGCATCCTTGATGGAATGATAAGGCAGCTGCAGCAGCAGCAGGACCTGAGGATGGGAGCAGAGCAGGATGCTGGGCCAGGTGGACTTGCAGATGGGGAAGAGATACCTCGAAGAGGTAATAAACCTCTGGGAGATAGTTAACATGGCTGTGTTGGAACTGAAAATTACAAAGTTGCTGGCAAGTATGTGCATTGTAAAAAACTTTAAGCAATATATTTTTGCAACTGAAGTGGTATCCTGAGGTAGGTGTGTTACTTGATAAGATGATGTAGCAAATGGGCATTTGATTTTCAAGTACTGTGGAAGGATGATGAAACCTTTTTTGCTTTATTTAAAAATAGATTATTTATAAAAACTGTTTGATGGGAATACATAACAAAGTGGTTTTTGTTTATTTTCATTAGTGGGAATGGAAACCAGAGCTTTGTATATGCCAGGCAAGTGGTCTCCCACTGAGAAGCAGCATCTCTCTGCGTTGCCTAGGCTGGCCCTAAACTTGGGATCATTCTTCCTGAGCCTTTGGAGTTGCCAGGATTATTGGAATGTGCCTGGCAAAGAAAGTATCTTTTAGGATACTTGTAGCTTCCCCTTGTTTTTAACATTTATAATTCTTGAAAAATTAAATTGAGACTAATTTTTCTTAAAAATTGAATCAGCATTTGAGAGTCAGTTGATTAACAACTTGTGACACTTTTTACCTTGTCAGTCTGACTTCAAAGAACCATGTTGTTCTCTTGTATAACCACAGTACAATGACTACCCTCAACAGATTTTGCTTTTACAATATTGGTCTCTTATTTGTAGTTCTCATATCACTGTTTTTTTCCCCAGTGTTGTCTTTCATCATGGCTTTTTTAAAAATTCAGATTAGTCAGGTATTACTTATTGCATTGTTGGTGGGGGTACCAAGATTTGAACTCAGGACCTTGTGCTTGCCAGGCAGGTGCTGTGCAACTAAGCTATATTCCTAGCTCCTTGCCTGGTTCTCTCCATCTTTTTTTTATAACTATGGACATTGACTTTTTCCCTTATATTTTGCTATTATAAGAAATGTGATTAATAAACCTTGTACATGTTTTCAGATTGTTGGAGAATAACACTGTGACATTGGCAGTTAAATTTAGATTTTTAAATTTAATTTGTTTTGACTTTTGAGACAAGCCATCACTATGTAGTTCAGATTGGGCTTGAACTCACTACGTAGCCTAGGCTGGCCTTAATATCACTACGATCCTCCTGCCTCAGCCTCCTGAGTACTGAGATTATAGATATGTGCCACCACGCCTGGCTGACAGTTAAGCTTAGAATTTCATTTGCTTTTCCATTAAAAAAGTATGTCTTCAACAGGGTCTTGCTATGCGGTTCAGGCTGGCCTTGAACTTACTGTGTAGCCCATATTGGCCTCAAACTTGAGATGATCCTCCTGCCTGACTCTTGAGTGCTGAGATTACAGGCGCGTACCACCATGCCACCTCAGAATCATGTTTTAACAGTTAAATATTTGGTGTTTTACTTTTTGATCTTAGTCACATCAAGACTTTTTTTGTAGTTTTTTTTTTCAGTAGGTCCTTTTGTTTTGGTCTGTAGGAAAAATGAATGCTTGTTAAATGTGTACTCATTGCAAATTAGTTTGGCATCATTTCTTAATCTTTGTTCCCTAGGCTTTAGAAGAGTAAGTTTAGACATCCAGTCCCCTCCAAATATTGGTTTGCGTCGCAGTGGACAAGTTGAAGGTGTCCGCCAGATGCACCAAAATGCTCCAAGGAGTCAGATTGCAACAGAACGGGACTTGCAGGCTTGGAAACGAAGAGTGGTTGTGCCAGAAGTACCACTAGGCATATTTAGGTTTGTTTTAGGATATTTATTCACGTTGTTTCTGTCTGTGAAAATATATTCGTGTGGTTACTTACACATCTTTTATTCCATTAGTTGTGTACATAATCATTTAAATACATTTTTAGCAGTGGTGGGAATCTTAAATGTGATTTTAAAAATATCAGTTACTTTCTAACCTTTTTACTTCGGTAAATATTTTCATAGCCAATTTTACTTCATCTGTACTTCTATTTTTTCTCCTTTTAGTATCTTTATTTTAAAAAATGTTTTGCAGTGCTAAGGATTGATCCGGAGGCTCTCTACCTCTAAGTTATATCCCAGATTTTTAAAATTTTATTTTGGGATAGGGTCTTTGGAAGTTGCTTAGGTTGGCCTCCAACTTGAGATCCTCCTGTTACCCCAATAGCTGGGATTACTGGTGTGCTTTGCCACAGTCAGTTTTTTTTTTTTTTCAGGGTTATTTTGAAAGAAATTCCAGACATAATGTCATCTTGTCTATAAGTACTTCATTATATAATTCTAAAATATAAAGAATTTTCTTAAAATAGAACCCCAGGGCCTTTACCATACCTTAAAGAAACAGTATGATGAAATATCTACTTATTAATTTAAATTTCTGACATTCAGTTTATTTCTGATGGTCTTTGTTGGTCCCTCTTTGGTCAAGAGGAGCCCGTTCAAGACTCCTTGGTCCTTTTGAAATGGTTGTAGCAGTCTTGCATAGCCTCCTAGCTGTTAGCCATGGAAGAGGGGTTACAGTTCCATCTTGTATGTTTTTTGACTTAGATACAGAATCAGTCTTTTGTTTTAAGCAGCCTTGTTTTCTTTTAGTGAGAGAAGTTATTTCATAATTATAATCTGGGCAGTAGAAGTCTTGCTGCTTTGTGATACTAGATTTTTGAGTCGTTGAAAAGGAGGCGGTAAAATTTTTTTTTTTTTTGGAGACAGGGTCTTGCTGTGTTCCAGGCTGGTCTTAAACTCATGATCCTTCTGGCCTCAGCCTCCCAAATGCTGGGGCTGTAGGGGTGTACCACCATGCCCAGCTTGCAGATATGTTTTTATAGTACTAATGAAAATGTTTCAGTATTCTGTCATATTTGTTGTGTTCTTATAACTAATATCTTGAAGATAATTTTGAGAAGTATTTCCTTCATGTGTTTAGTGGGAAGTGTTTGAATGGGTAACATCAGGTCCTTACTGGTGTGCTTCACAGTCAGTTTGAGAAGGTTTTACAGACACACAATAATGTAATGAAAAACAAAACAGTGAATTTTGATGAAAATACTACAGATCTCTAACATGTATATAGTACGCTATAATTAAGCCTTCTTAGGTTTCTGAATTTTATGGTCATTAGACCCAAAAGAGTCATTTTGGGATACTTTTGTCAAAACCAAGGAAAATAAATGGGTATCAGGAGTGAAAAACCTGAAGAACCCAAAGAATTGTTCCATAAACTCACAAGCATTTATTCTCTTACCTGTAGAAAGGCAGAAAAGAGGATTTGAGGCTAGAGTCGGGGCTCCCCGATTAGCCGGGGAGGTAGGCACCTGTGTTTCTGGTCTGTGCTTAGACCTTGACTTCTAGTTCTTAAGTTCACCTCAAGCCCAGTATAGCTGGTGAAACTACCTGTCACATCCCAGCATCTAGTGTAGATTGAGATTTAGGCCAGAAGAAGGAAGATGAGCAGTAGGCTGAAAGGGCATTGCTAGTTAGGAGAAATTCTTTGGGGCAGCCGCATGCCAGGCGTATTTGCTCCTGTTAGCAGGGTATTGTCATTTGGTCATATTAATGAGGCAGTTAAGTAATACAGTTTCTGTTTGGGGCAGTGAAGAACTTAAGTAAAAATTGATATTTTAAGGATGAAAAAAATGGATTTGGCTGTCAAAATCCATTTGGCAAAACAAAACAAAAAACAAAATTCATTTGGCAGACAGCCAGAAAGAAACGCCATAAAGAAGAGCATAGCTCTTTCTCCCATTATATTCTAAAATAAAGCTTATGCTGGATCTTTTTGGTGAAGTACACTGCTGGATATTGAACGTCGGCCCTTACACCTGCTAAGTGAGCACTCCACCTTCACGTTTGGTTTTGTAAAGGAGATAGTAGTGATGGTACCCTTGGCAGCAATCTATGTAGTAGAAGTGAGGATGGATTTTATAACTTTTTATTAGGTTTCACTTGATAAGGATTAAGAGAATTTTAAAAGTTATTTTTGACTATATTGTATGTGCACTGTAAAAAGTGTTGGCAAGAGACAGAAGTGTGACAATAAACAACCCTACTGTGCAGCACTGAGTGCATACGTTGCTTCTAGTAGTGGTAATTCTCTCTGTGCCCAGGGTTCAGGCATGTTGTTTGTTTTGATTAAATAGTGGTAGATATTGTATTCATTCTAAAAGAAAGAACATGCAACATATGATTCTGTGTTCTTTTATAATGTCACTTTTCCTATCTGACCACATTATTAAAAGTGGAATCACACACAGTTCAAGATGATCCGCATGAGGTCCTCCAGGGTTCCTGTGCTGTACTGATTGAGATAAATTGTGTACAGTGTTTCTTTTAGAAGACAGAAGGAAGCATACAGTATGAGCAGGAATGTTTGTTGCAAGGGAAAGACTTTATTACAGCTCATTCAGTGCACATACAGTGATGAAACAGACAACTGTGATGGAGGTTTGAGTCTGATTGAGAAGTCCCTATGGGCAGAAGAATGTGAGTGTGGGCTGGAGATGCATCTTGAGAAAAAAAGGTTTCCCTAGAACCCGGCATTTGTCCTCAGTGCATTTGTCCTTTTGGTGTACAGACCATGGCCAAATACTAGTCTTGAAACTTTGCTCCATTAGAATGTTCAAAACATAGAGCCATGTATTTTCATTAATGTTAAAATTGGAGAGAACCTTCAGTGTTTTTTCACAGGAAAGAAAAATGATACACATTTTCGTGATGGCATGTCCTCTGCTTTGAAATGGGACATAACAAATCATCTTTCTGTTGTATCATGTGAATGAGACTTAAGATCTTTAGAATCATAATTTATTTTTGCTGTACATCAGTTTTGTAACTTATAACTGGATATTTAATTTTTTAGGAGGTTGGAACACTTCCGAATAGAAAAAGGAGAAGAGGAAAGAAATCTTTATATAATAGGGAGAAGAAGGAAGACCCTTCAGCTCTCACAAAAGGTAAAATCTTTTCCTTAGGAATGAGCAAATCAGAAAGTAAATTGAAATTAAGAATTTTCTTTTTGATTTATAAAAACATTAGTAGCTTTCTGCTGAGGTACAGTATGTCTTGTGCAAGGTATTCTATTAGGGGTTTTAAATAGGAAGACTTACCCATTGTATAAGTGTTAGGCAAAAGCAATTTGAAAATGTGAGGTTAATTTCCTTGTGCCTGCAGTGTTTCAGGATTTGGGGAATGATTTGTCTCCTAGCCCTGCAGGCTAAGAATGATAGCCCTCCCGGCACCCCAGGACACTTTGTGTCTATGCCCTGTTCCTGCTCCGCTTTTTGCCTTCCCCAAGTGGCTAGTTAGTTGTTCTGTTTCTGAAGGGTTTTTTTTTTATTTTTTAATTTTTTGAGGCTGTCTTACTATGCAGTTCAGGTTGGCCTGGAGCTCACTTTGTAACCCAGGCTGTCTCAAACTTAAAACGATCCTTCTGCCTCAGCATTCGGAGTGCTGGATGACAAGTGTGCACCGCCACACCTGGCCCTTTCTGAAGTTTTAAAATCATACATTTAAAAGAAATCTTGGATGCTGAAATGATGTGTGGTCGCCCAGAGTTCTGGTCTACTGGCTAAAATGTTACTGTTACTATCTAATCTCTGTTTGGATTTTTAAAACTGGGTTAATTAAAATGCCCAGTGTGCACAGAACCAGTGTTTTAAAAAAATTGCAGTGAAGAATTGTGGTGATCTTTCTTTCTTTCTTTCTTTTTTTTTTTTTTGTTTTTTTGAGGCAGGATTTTGCTATGTTACTTACGCTGGCCTTGAACTTGCTATGTAGCCCAGGCTGGCCTTGAACTCAGGGGGGATCCTCCTGCCTCAGCCTCCCAAATACTGGGATTACAGCCTTGTACCACCACACCCAGTCTATGAAATTAATTTTTTAAGTATTTCACTTTTGTTAGAAAAGTAAAGTTTTGAATAATTTTTAAATATTTGACTACATAGCTCTTGTGTGTTCATAAATTCTTTATTTTCATATTTGGTTTGATAAATTACAATTTATGTAGCCAAATAAATTACATTAAAAAAATTTTTTTTTAAGACAATAGAACCCAGAATAACACAGAAACAATACAGAAAATAGCAAGTTAGAGAGAAGATAGTAGGCAATTGGCACTGGATGCTGTATAACATAATGTTATCTTCATATTTGTTATAACAAAATCAATAAAGGAAATACCAAATTACAGAGGAGACAGTAGGGAACCATCACTGGGTGCTGTATTACATAAGTGTTTTTTGTGTTTTTTTTGTTTGTTTGTTTTTTTGGCGGTACTGGGGATTGAACTCAGGACCTTCCGCTTGCTAGGCAGGCGCTTATTCCACTGAGCTATATCCCCAGCTCCACATAAGTGTTGTCTTTGCATTTGTTAACACAAAAACAATAAAGGAAATACCAAATTACAGAGAAAATAGTAGGGAGTTACCACTGGATATTGTATTACATAATGTTATCTTCATCTTTATTACTCAGTTATATAGATGATGGCTCATTCAATTAATCAATTTTCTCCACTTCACCTCTGTTGTTCTACCACCCTGTCAGTGGTCTTCCCACTGGTACTAACTGCACTTTTGGTTTATTGACTCCCTCATGCTCTTACTTTGGGAAGAGACCTGGCTGCTTCTAAATATGCTATATAATACGTCGGTGTACACAAATTCCTATGGCAGGAGGTGGAGAAAGCACCCTTTGGCAAGCCCTCACAGCCGTTGGGTGTCTGGTTGGGTAGGTGTGGTTACACAGCGAGCTGCCAGGCTCTGTCAGGGCATCCACGTCTGTAGGCTCAGGCAAGTTCTCAGGGCTCTCGGGGGTAGGGTGGAGCGCCCTGCATGCCCCAGGGGCTGGGAGGAGCTGGCAGGGGGGGGCGGGCGTGGAGCCTTCTTCAGTACGAGAAGCTGTAGTTAACTTGTTTTCCTTGAAGAAACAAATTAGTAAAGAGATTGTTTGGTTAGCCTATTCTTGAAGGACATCTAGCTGCTTTTCATATTTTGACTGTGTTTAGTGTTTTTTATGTGTATCTCTTAGTATCTGTGTATATTAACTTTGGGAGTAAAATTACTAAGCCATGATGTTTAGCCATAACAATTAACTCCCACACTGTTAACCTATGTGCAACAAAAATCTCTGCACATTTTTCTGTGACTATTCTCTAAATTTCTGCTTTATGTAGTTTGAAACTATTCTTATTTGGTGCGTAGAAATTGGGGGTTTTCTCTTTTCTTACTTGAATTATCACTATAGTATAGTAGCAATAGTGCAGTGGCAAACAAACACCAAATGACACCTAAAATGTGGAGGCAGATCTATTTGTTTCTATGGGCACTGATGAGGATCATCCCCAAAATATCAGGCCCCAATCTCTGATGGTCTAGGGTTTATATGGGATAAGCAAGCTGGAAGTATAGAGGCAGGATGCCTTGTCAACGGGGGGATAAGTTTATACAATATACACATAGTGACCAGCCGTGCATCACAATGACCAGCCATTTCTAAGAGACAGGAGCAACTGGAAAAAGAACTGTTCGGCGGTGGGTGGGGGAGACACATGACAACGACATCTGCTTCATTTCCCTCCTCTTTTAGTTTCGCTGGCAGATCTTTGCTGGGCATGTTACATGCCATCTTCTGAGACAAGGCCCAACTAGAAGAAGCAGTAACATTGGGGTTGTCAGTGATCTTAGGATGGGCCCTAGCTGAGGTCTCAAAGACAGAAAATTCCAACCAGGAGTTTCCCTTATTGTAGCATTTATCCCTAAGTTGACTCTGACAAGGGAGTGAAGGAGTTAATTTAATCTAGGAGAGTATCCAATGTGCGTTGGACACTTGTCAGATCTTTATTTTTTATTAAGGGCTTTACTGATTATTTTCTGTTCCGGGGCAGTCATCCATAGAGCTAAGGCAAAAGCACAGTGCAATATCAAATACATATGTAAGTTGAAATGAAAGCAAGGACTTGGTAAACAACCTGAAAAGTCACAAAAATTAAGGGGAATATCTATGAATGGGTCCCTGTGAATGGTGTCCTCAGGCTTTAACCATGCCATGTGTGGACTGGTCAGTATTTGGAGTGACCAGCAGAGGGATTTGAGTGTTGATTCTTCAGAGTGAGCTGTCTTGTCCAGATAAATTCTTCAGTCATCAGGATAAGCTCTTTGAATTCTGGAATGGTGGTTCTAGGGCTGGATTTGTGAAACTTGTAAGAATTCCAGAGGTATGCACCTGAGTTATGTATGTGCAGGAGTGTCTACAGTTATAGCTGGTCTTTTAGCTAAACTTTTATGGAGCTAGTTACAAGCTGTTTGTGTAGGATTATATTTTATTTTCTTAATTTGTTTAGAGCTTGTGGCTTGTGTGCTGTATGTAGTTTCTATTTAGTTATCTCTGCAATAAATGTGGGCCCATTGTCGCTGCCATTGGTCAAGGGTAGGCCATATCTAGGGGTGATTTTTTTATAGTAGGACCCTGCAAACTTTTATTGCCCTCTCAGTTTGGGTAGGGAATGCCTTGAGCCAGCCTAAGTAGGTGCAGACAAGCATTAAATCTATCTATAAATCCAGGTGGGGGTCAGGGCTGATGTCAGACACTGAAGCCTGAGCTGGCTGCAGGGATATGGGTGCCAGCGCTGTGGCCTGAGCTTGCAGAACATATGCTGGGGGCAGGTCTGGCTCTGATCTAAAGTTTTTCTGGCTGGCCTTGATGTTTCAGTCAATCAGATCCCTGGAGGGGGGTTTAGGAACACAGGTTTGGCTTTGTTGGTGGCAGGTTTCTGAACAGCAGCAGGAAGCAGTAGCAGGAATTCTTTGCAAAAATAACTTTGTCCCCATGGCATACCTAGCCTATTGGACTCTTTTTCTAACAGTGCTACTTCCACCCATAAATAAGGTGCACTTAGCATCTGTTGGGGTCCATTTTTAAGTCTGATTGACCAGTGCAGCATGTGGCACCTGGCTAACATTCTGAGTAAGCATAATTGTTTTTGTGAACTCAGGCATACAGATTGTATAGTGGCTAATAACTCCAAGAAATTTCGAGTTTTTTTTCTCTTGTAACCAGTTTCTGCCAGATATTGCACAGAGCTTTTGTGCCTTTCCAGCAGGCAGCTTGGGTGTCATTAATCAGAAGTGCAGTGATATTTTGTGCTGAGAAACTAGTGAGGTCCCCTGTAAAGGCTTCTCCAAAGAGGGTAAACAAGTCTTGAACTTCTGAGAAATTGAGTCTGAGTCAGTTGACTTCTGAGTCCAGAACTGGGGTGTTTGCAAAAAAGGCCTGATAACAGGAGCCAACTAAAGGGAGGAGGAGGCATTTTTTAGGTTCAGGCAGGCGTATCAGCAGGCTGTGGGTTGCAGAAGACTGAGTGTTGAGGTATATGGAGGGTAGTTGCACTGGCATTGGCAACTCAGAGATTTTGAACTGGCTTATCAGGCAGGAGAGGTGTGTTTTAGCAGTTTTTCACAGTTTATAAGTGTTTTGCAGGGTTTTTTTTTAAATCTTTTTGAGACAGGGTCTCACTATGCAGTTCAGGCTGGCCTTGAACTAACTTTGTACCGCAGGCTGCTCTCAAACTTGAAACCGTCCTCCTGCCTCAGCGTCCTGAGTGATGAGATTATAGGCATGTGCCACCATGCCTGGCTGCATTTTGCAGTTTTGAAGCCTCATTTTTTTCTTTGGGGACCTTGATGGAGCTGGAAGGGACAAAGAAACAGACGGTCCCAGAGAGAAGATGATGGGAGCTTGGCCAAAGCTGTTGCTAGGGTCCTCCTGACAACAGTGGGAGAGTTCCCAAACCCCGTGGCAGCTGAGTGGCTGGTGTGTGGCTGAATGCCTGTTTGTGCTTCTTGTGACACCTAATAGCAATGGGGGTTGTGGTGAGGTGGCATGGTTGATGGCTAGGCCCCAAAATAAGTCTTTAGTCTATATCTCTGGGAAGAGAGGGAGCTTTTAGAACTCCAGGAGTGTGATTACCTATCTCAGGCTGATGCAGGCGAGTACCCAATCAGCCACTGTGACCTGTGCTTCTGAGTCTTGGTGCACGGATGGAGCAGCCTGTTGCTTTTGCTTTCCAGTCCACTTACACGTTCACTCAGGCACAAAGAGGTTAACCACTCCAACCCCCCTCTCTTGGGGAGAGTTAATTAGACTCCCCTTCTGTTTGAGCTGAGTAGGATTGACAGACTAGCTGAGGTGCCTCAGGGGGTCTTAACCAGAATCAGACAGACTGATTGTGTCCTTCCTCTGGGCTCTGACATGAGCCGAGTAAGTGAGGAGCCAGGAGTGCTCCTTCAGACCTCTGAGGGGACATGAGAAATCTCAGGTGCATGCCTTTCTGAAGAGGTCCCTG
Organism: Dinomys branickii; assembly: GCA_004027595.1. Classification (NCBI taxonomy): domain Eukaryota; kingdom Metazoa; phylum Chordata; class Mammalia; order Rodentia; family Dinomyidae; genus Dinomys; species Dinomys branickii. The sequence goes on from PVLD010011736.1 coordinate 27,507, forward strand.
CTCTGTCCACAAGGGCTATGACCAGTGACCAAAGAGGTCAGCATGGTTGGTCTTCCCAGCCAATGCACTAGATGCAATGTCAAGCAGAAATACTGTAACGATACCCAGGATTTTGAAGTAGATTTATTTACGTCAATAGGTACTGATCAGGATCTTTCCTGAAGTATCAGGTCCTCATCTTTGGTGGTCTAGGGCTTATATGGGATAAGCAAGCTGGAAGTGCAGAGGCACAATGATCTTGTCCGTTGGGAATTGGTTTATACAATGTGCATCAGTTACACATCACAGTGAGCAGCTATCTAAGAGACGGGAGCAACTGGAACTGCAACAGGAACTGCTACCTGGGCACCTAAGAAACTGAAGTGTCCTGGCTAGGGCAGAGCATCTTCTGCTGCAGTAGAACTATGCTAGCTTTCTTTGATAGTGTACCCATAGTACTGTATGTTTCCATCTTTTACTTGCTTTATACTTTTCCTCTTAAATGTATATTAAGTGCTTTCTGTTGATTCCTTTTTTGTTTCTTTTGCTGCTCTTTCCTGTTAACAGATTTTTTTCCTGACCTCTATTCTAGTACATTGTTTTTAACTGTGCACAATCTGCTGTTAAACTTACTAAATTCTTAATTTTAGTTACTAAGTTTTTTAGTCTGAGTTTTCATTTGCTCTTTGAGAGTTCTTAGTTTTCTGCTTAAGTTCTCATTGTTTTCATTCATAGTTATTTTAAAAGCAGAGGTCTGGTAATTTTATTATTTCAACATCTTATTTCCCTTTGGGCCAGTTTCTACTTACATTGATTTTTCTTAATTTTTACAGTCATATTTTCTTTCTGTCTCTTTTTGGGGAAATGCTAAAATCTTAGAGAAAATTTGAAATGTGGGAAGCCTTTTGTCCAAGTGAGGGGAGGAATACAGTTCCTCTTAAACATTAAAATCAGTAATTTTCTTTGGCTGATTTTTGTAGATTATTTTGTTTTGATAAAAATGTATTTGAATAATACCACCAGAATTGAAAAGTACTGACATCAGTTCACCTAAGAACTTTAAATGTGAAAGTGATTGTTTGAGGATTGTTTCCAATTCTGATTTGTACTGCTGTATGTAGCTAGTGATGCATGCATTAAGACCATATACCACACCCCAATACTGTGTATAAATTCATTTTTCTCTTCTGTGAGTTACTATCTAGTTTGTTTTGAAACAGGGTCTTGCGATGTGTTCTATACTGGTCTTGAACTCACTGTGCCTGTAGCTTTGGCTAGCCTTGAATTTGCATGAATACTGAGAATACAGGTGTGTGCCACAATGCCTGGCTTGAGAGTCAGTATTTTTTAAAGTGGCATCCTTTTTGAGTTTTTGCTACTTTACCCCACTCGTGGTGACTCAGTTAACTTAGAATATTTTTCACAAATGCTGATCCAAGGTGGCTTTTCTCATGTTTTCAAAGGCAGTATAAATGGAAATACCAAGCTGAGTGTGGTGGCTCACACTTGGAATCCCAGCACCCACTAGGCTGAATCAGGAGTATATTGCAAGTTCAGAGTCACAGGGGCAACAGAGACTCTGTCTCTGTGTTCCAAAAAACATACCAAAGTGGGGTTAACAGTATTATAGCAAAAAACTTGATACAATGCCCATTTTACTGATAGTGTCCTTATTTGGGTGTTGATTTCATCAAACATGTTTATGTTTCAGTTGGATTCAGTGGTGTTGGGATCACAGTCTAGGCAGAGAACATGTAGACGTAAATGTCCGGCTTACCGTAGGAGGAGCACAGGCCATCGCGAATTATCTTCTGGAAATGAATCTTCATGCTCTGTGAGACAGGTGAGTAGAGTAACTTTAAAATATAAAAGATAATCCTAAGTGAATTTGTTTTAATTCTTTGAATCTATCCCAAATTTAGGTGAAAATAGAGAATTCTCCTGAAATTAAAATAAAATTTAATGATTTGAGTCGAGAGAGGGAGTGAGGGCTTGCTGGACTGCTCAGCTTGGCCTTGAGCTGCTGGTTTCAAGTGATCCTCCTGCCTCAGTCTCCCGCGTAGCTAGGACTGGAGTCATAGGCCACCACATCTCCAGTTTTTTAGCAACTTTATTGAGATAGTCATATACCACATACATATATGATCCGGTAGTTTCAGTGAAGACAGAATCGTGTCATCATTGCCCATATTTGATGTATAAACATTTTCATTGCCCCTAAGGAAACCGTGGACTATTCTATAGTCATGTCCCATTTTCAGCCTCTCCCCCAACACTTAACACCGACAAATATACTTCCCGTACATCTGCTTATTCTGGACCTTTCATATAAATGAAATCAGACTGTCTAATTTTGTGACTGATTTCTTTTATGTGCTGCATGTTTTAAAGGCTGTGTATGGCATTTGTCAGTACTTTTTCTCAGTTATTGCCTGATGGTGTTTAATAATACGGAAATTTACCACATTTGTTTATAACTTCAGCTGATAAATGGATATTGTTTCCATTTTTGACTATTATGCATAATGCTACTCATCAACATTCACATTCAAGTTTTTTGTAGATACATATGAAGAATTTGATGCACTTATTCACATGACAGTTTTGTTTAACTTTTTGAGGACTGGCCAGACTTTCGAAAGTATACTGCTTTATGTTTCTACCAGTGTTTCATTTTCCTCTCACCCTCATGTTTGTTACTGTCTTCTTTGTTTCTCCTTGCTGGGACAAAGCACCCGGCACCCCTAAGTTAAAGGAGAGTTTTATTTTGGCTCAGTCTGCAGAAGTTTCATTCCATCATCAGCGGGGTCCAAGGCAGGGTGGCTAGCAGAGGGGCATTGCGGAGGAGAGCAGTTGGTGGCAGGTGGGAGCAGCAAGCCTTGCTGTTTGTATTCCATCCAGACTGCGAGCCTTTGTTTGCTGTCACCCACATGCAGGGTGGGTCTGTACTCCTCAGCTAGTCCATCACCCACACCTAGAGCTATGCTAAACCAGTCAGTGGCATAATCCAGTATCATGTGTATTATCCGTGATCTAGTCACTCCCAATAGTCCCATGATGCTTTGAGCACATGCTGCTTTGGGGGAACATCAGTTGTCTGTCCTTTTTATTTAAGCTATTACTGTATAGCTATGGTGGCAAACCTATGGAATGTGTGCTGCAGGGGGTATTGTACCATTGAAAGCTCTGAAAGGTTCACCATCATTGCTCTAGTGAGTGCTAAGTGCCAGTTTGTGGTTTCAGCTTGCGTTTCCTGAATGCCTAATAATGTTGAGCTTGTATTCATGTGCTTACTTAGCATTTGTATATTTTTGGAGAAATATCTATTCAGATCTGTAGTCCAATATTGAATTTGGATTTTTGTCTTTTTATTGTAACAGAAATTCTTTACATATTCTAGATACAAGGCCTTGATCAGATATATGACTTAAAAATATTTTCTCTCATTCTGTGGGTAATGGTTTCACTTTTTTGATAGTGTCCTTTGAGCCTAAAAGTTTAAATTTTTATGAAATAAATCTAGTTTATTTTTTTTCTTTGATGATCATTTGTACTTTTACTGTTGTTTTTAAGTCTTTGTGCTACTTGTTTGTTTGACTTTTAATGATCATAAAATACTGATCCTGATTTTGGGAAACCAGTATTTTTGGGAAGAGTGCTTAATACTGAATATTAGAAATTTTTTGTTTTGGTACTAGGCCTCAAATTCAGGACTTTGTGCTTGCCAGGCAGGCACTGTGCCACTGAGCTGTATCTCTAGCCCTAGAATATTAGTATTTTCTGATTCAGTAATGTTTAAGGAGTGAAATGCTTCATATGGCTGCATGTCTCACTTTCTTCCTTTATAAGGCATTAGGGTAGTAATTAAGCATGGGGTTAGAGTTAGAATATAAATTCTTGTTTGTAGGTACTTTTCTTAGTCTTTCTGTGCCAATGCCTCTGTAATATATGTCCCACCCACAATGACATTGTGAGATGCAATGTAGTTAATGTATAATTTGAGACATACTATGCACACATATTTATTCTTGCTATCTGTGCCTTGTACCATGACTTCACATTAATCCCACTAATTTTGATCTGGTATCATGGCGTTTAAGCCTTTTCTCTTTTGTACTTCACTTTCCTAAGGAGAGAAATCTACCTCCTGTTACCTATGAAATACTTATTTGCTCAGTGCTAGCATATATAGAACATAGGTTCAAATCTGCTTATCCTTATCTCTAGGACAAGACCCTATTATCTGGCTTTTTATGTATTGCCTTTCTTTTCCTTTTCTCTTTTCTTTTTCCTTTCTTTCCTTTTTTACTTTCTTTTATACAGGGTCTTGCCATGTAGCCAGGCTGGTCTCAAACTGCCGGCAGTCTTGTCTCAGCCTCTGGAGTGCTGGGATGGGAGGCATGTGCCACCATACCTCATAAGGCTATTCTCTTTTTTGTTTATTGACCTTCAGAATTTTGAGGTAATTTTAGGTTTCCATACAAATTGCTTGGGAAGTATAAAGTACAATTTCTGTGCGCTGTTTCCTTGTTACTAACATCTTGAGTTAGTGTGGTACATTTGCTCCGTTTACTAAACCATATCCATAACATTATTGTTAACTGAATTACATAGTTTGCATTTAGGGGCCACTTTAAGTATTGTGTAGTCTAGTGAATTTTGTCAAGATGTTAACTTATTTTAAAACAATTCTTTTGAGACAAGGCCTCGCTATGTAGTTTAAGCTGGCCTTGGACTTGTGATGGTTCTGCCTCAGGCTCTTCTGGGTGCTGGAGTTACATCATACAGAATAATTTCATTGCCTTAAAAATGCTCACTACTCCTCTTCTTCATCCCTTTATCCCCGAGTGTCTACTAACTGTTGTTCTTTTATGGTCGCTGCAGTTGTCACTTTCTAGGATGTCACAATTGGAATACAGTGTGTAATCTTTTCAGATTGCCTGCTTTCGTGGAGAAATGCGCATTTAAAGTTCCTCCGTGTCTTTTTTTTTTTTTTTTGATACCGGGAATCAAACTCATGACCTTGTGCTTACTGGACCGGAGCGCTGCCACTGAGTTACATCCCCAACCCTCCTCGTTTTTTTGAGGGGTGGTAACTTACTTGTTATTGTCACATAAAACTCCATCCCATGGATGTGGTGCAGTTTGTTCATCCATTTACCTAGAGAAGGGCATTTTAATTGCTTCTTAGTTTTCTGTTACTGCTGTGCACATTTAGCTTTTTTAAAAACAGTAAACTTGTTTTTCACGAGGTATATAGCCAAATTGAGCTTAAAGTATGAAGAATCCCCTTTATACTCTGACCTCCACCCTAGCACCTGCTGTGGGGGGGGCTGCACTAGAGTAGGGTAGTTGTTGGTATCAGGGGACCTGCCCTGCTGCATCACTGTCCCCTATGTCCACTGTGTCCATCCACTCACGTGCAGTCTGTGGTCTGGACAAAGATGAATAACGTGTGCTCACCATGAGAGTACCGTAGTGAGGAGTTCCACTGCCCCAGGTTTGCTCTGTTCTCTATCTGGTGGTTCCTTTCCGCTCCCATCCTCTGATGATTACAGATTTTTTTACTTTCTCCATTGATTGGCATTTTCCAGAATATCATGTAGTTGGAACCATATATAGCATGTAGCCTTCTCAGGTGGACTTCTTCCATTTAGTGATGTGCATTTATGTGTCCTTCATGTCTTCTCAAAGCTCGATAGCTGGTTTCCTTTTAACACATTATACTATTCCATTGCCTGGATGTAACAGTTTTTCCATTTACCTACTAAAAGGCATTTTGGTTGCTTCCCAGTTTTGGCAGTTCAGAATAAAGTTAGTAAACATCTGTGTCCTGGCTTTTGTGCTGACATAATCTTGCAGCTCTTTTGGACAAATACCAAGGAATATGATTGCTGGACATATGCTAAGCTTCTGTTTATGTCTGTAAGGACTGCCAGATGGTCAAGTGGCTGTCCCATTTTTATTCCTGTGGCCCTCACATGCTGACCCACATCCTTGTTAAAATGTCAGTTCTTTATAGCATCATCTCTAGATTTAACAAAATCATGATTTAAGTATTCCAGGAAGTTATTTTTGTGGTTACCCAAAGAGTTATTTTTAAACGGTGTAGAGGAGAAAGACCCAGAATAGGTAACGTAACACTAAAGAACAAAATAAAAGGACTACCTGGCGTTAATAGTTACTAGAAAGCTGCAGTTTTTGAGACAGCCATTTTGATGGAAGCATAGGTGAATAGATCAGTGAAACAAGATACAGAATGCAGAAAAAGACCAACATGAATCTACCCACATGAACTTTGGCAAACGAGCAAAGATCATTCTTGACAAAGCATAGTCCTTGTGAACGACCTTGTCACAATTAGACATCTGCTTTCAACAAAACGAATCTTCACACCAGTCTTTCACAAAAATTAACTCAAAATGATTTGGAGGCAGTGTAAATGTGCAGTACAAACTGGGTAACTTCTAGATAGTAGCTAAGCGTTAAATCTATGTGTTTTAGATTTATTAGTGAATTGTATATAAAAAGACATTAAAAATATAAAAACAGCAATAAGGAAACAACTCAATTTCAAAGTGGGAAAAATATCTAATGGACATCTCATCAAAAAAGATGTAAATACAATATCGCAAAGAATTTATGAGAAGATAGTCACCATTATATGTTGTAGGAAACTGAAAAGTAAAACAAGATAGTACTACAGATTTGTTAGAATAGCTATAGTTAAAAATCCTGAGAATGTCCATATTGACTTTTTTTAATGTCACCCAGAGAATGGCTTTTATATCACTACCTTTCCACATAACAATAGTGTTAAATTTCTGCTTGGTGTGTGCCTGGGAAAGAACATGGGTATAGTAGAGACGTTTGCCTGTTCATCTGGTCATGTTTTTATTAATTAATTAATTACTATGACTATTTCTTAGATTTAGTATTTTTAAAAGTAACTATGCTTAGCTTTTTCCTTTTTTTTCCTTTGTGTGTTATTTAAGTTATGGGATCAAGATTTTTTTCCCTCTTCACAAACTAGGAGACCTCCTGTGACCAAAGTGAAGGCTCTTGTTCTTCAGAAGAAGATGAATGGAAGAGCGATAGAAAAAGCGGAAGTTACAGTGAGAGCTCAAGGTACTTGTTTCTGGTTTGCTCTTCTGGGTGCTTTAGTCATAGCCTTGGGTGAAACTGTTTGAGTAACACTCAGTAATCCAAGAGTTCGCAAGTGTGGGACAGATCAACATCCGTTTTTAATATATGTAAAGAAGAAGGGGATGTGACTCAGTGGACAAGTGCTTGCTTTGCATCCATAAAGTCCTTGGTTTAAGTCTCAGTACTGCTTGAAACCATTGTTAGAGATAGCTGTTGGCTGGGTATGGTGGCACATGCCCATAATCCGAGCTGTTCAGGAGGCTAAAACAGGAGGATGGAAAGTTTGAGACCAGCTTGAGCAATTTAATGTACCTTGTCTCAAAATTAAAAAGAAAAAGGATTAAAGGTGTAGCACAGTGGTAGAGTCCCCTTGGCTAGATCTCCACTACCTTACAAAGGTGGTGTTGTGTGTGTATTTGTGGGTATTACTGCATCAATAGCTGTTCCCATAGAAATACTCTGAGGATTTATATTTGGCTATCACTATTGGCAATGTTACTAACTTAGTCTTGGGCTACATTTAAAAAGAGGAATATGAGGAATATCCAGTGTGTGGTCAGGCCTCTAGAATATTTATAGCTATTACATGAGTTACGTTTTCTTTGTGGGCTCTGTGCTTCGTGAGATCAGAATGCCAACCTCTGTTTCTCATCTTGGTAGATGCTGACTGCTGACTCAAGGCAGAAAGTTGAATATTACTGTTCTCTTTTTTTCTATATAGCCTGTCCATAATCATGTCTAGAAAATTCTGTCATCTAACAATTACTCAGACCATCTTACCTTGATTACCTGTTTTCAGTGAGGTTCTCTTGGCCCAAAGAATAGTCATGTGTACTCTCGACTTTCTTTCTGTCGTCTTTTGCTCCATTATGATTAGGATCCGAAGCAGTGCTTTAGAGTATAACTATATTCATTTCTTTTTTTTTAAAGTTTTAATTGTGATGAAACACATAACCTGAAAATGTTTATAACATATCAGCCATTTCAAGTGGTCAGGTCAGTAGTGTCAGGGCATTCATTGTGTTTGCAGTCAGAGCCCTGTTTACCTTACAGAACTGAAACTGTACGGTGATAACAAATACCAGTCCCTCCCCTCTGGCCCTCGCACCTGGCAGCCAATGTTTTGTTTTCACTGTGTTATCTTTTATTGCACCTTTTCTTTATTCTATATATAAAGCAAATGTTCTTACAGGGTTTTTGTTTTCTGGTACTGGGAATTTAACTCAGGATTATTGCTCTGAGGTACATCCCCAGCCCTCATTTTTTATTTTGAGATAGGGTCTGAGTTGCCCAGGTTAGGCTCAAACTGGTGATCTTTCTGCCTTAGCCTCTCAAAGTGTTGGGATTATAGGTGTATGCCATCACTCCTAGCTTCTTAGAGGATTTATAAGCAGCTATTTTTACAATAAATACTTTTTAGAAATGTGCTGTGGCATATTTGTTTTTATAGAAAGTGAAAGGTGTATGGTTGAAGCTGGGCCGAACGGTGGTCCCAGTGGAGACTATCATCCTTTTTTGTGTTTGGTGAAGCACATTGGGGGCCAGGGGCTAGTTCTCTATTTCTAGTTTCTTTGATGCTGCTTTCTAGTCTTCCAGGGCATGGCTAAGATTATTAGCTCCATTTTTGGATTTCTTGTCCTGTCTGACCCCTTATGGATGTTTATTGGCATGGCTTTCCACTGCTGGCTGTAGTTTTTTTAAATCCCTGCTTTGCATCTCATACGCAGCCTGCTCCCGCCTGCTGGTGTGCGGCTCCCCTTAGGCTTTTGTATGATTTCTGCTGTTTCTGGAGCTGTACTCTTGGTTTCTGGAAGGGACCTGTTAGTTGGGTATAGATATTATCTTGTGTTCGCTCTCATCTGTAATGACTTAGGAACAGATTTCTTTGGCTCATAGTCATTCCTCATTTCCAGTGTCACTGAAGTTTTCTGTCTGCTCCTGTCATATTCTTTGGTCATTTCAGTCTTCTTTGGCAGGTGGGTAGGATGTTAAAATTAAATCTTACTGGTGCTCTTCCTCTCTCCTCTGCTCTTCTCTTTCCTCAGTTGTATAATTAACTCACTATTAGTGCCTTAATCTACATTCTGGTCCTACACAACTTAAAATATTCTCCTTTTCCAGTGACTCCTCATCTCGTTACTCTGATTGGACAGCTGATGCAGGCATCAATTTGCAGCCTCCTTTGAGAATGTCATGTCGTCGACGAATTACCCGATTTTGTAGTAGTTCAGAGGATGAAATGTCTACTGAGAATTTATCTCCTCCAAAAAGAAGACGGAAGAGAAAGAAAGAAAGTAAGCCTAAAAAAGAGGTAAGAAAAAAATGCATCTTTAAAAAATAGCATGTATTGCAAGTTGTGGTGCCAGCACTTGGAGGCTGAGGCAGGAGGATTGCTGCAAGTTCAAGGCCAGGCTAAGCTACATAGATAGTTCAAAGCCAGCCTGGACTGGGTGGCCCTTGAGTGAGACCCTGTCTCAAAAAAACAAACGAAAAAATGTATCTGTACTTTTATAGAGGTGTTATTTGCCAGCACCTGCCACACCCCTTTCCTTTCCCCTTTTCCCCTGTTCGTTCGTCCGTTCCTTCCTTCCTTCCTTCCTTCCTTCCTTCCTCCCTCCCTCCCTCCCTCCCTCCCTCCCCCCCTCCCCCCCCGTTCTGTGTGTTCTTATGGTGCTGGAGATAGAGCACATGACTATGCTAACTAAGTGCTCTACTACTGACCTGTAGCACCCACATTTTGCCAGCAGGAAATAAATACAAAAAGTAAACTTACTTTGGGAGGGAGAAAGGGCAGGTGGGCTCTGTGGCTCCGATTCCTGAACAGTTTCTGGTTAGTTGATATGACAAGCTCATTCTGGGGGCTCTTGGCTTCAGGCTCAGCTCTGTACCACACGTGCCTCTCCTGAGAGCTGGCGGCTTGAATGTGCTCAATAACCTGGTGTGAGTGGTCTGATGGAGGAAGCCCGGGTGCCTCTTAGGGCCTGGCCTACACTGAGAAGGTGCCATTGTCACTCTGCTTTCTTGTGTGTGTTAGGAGTGAGTCTCTTTAAGTCTAGGCAGTGGCTCAAGAGTGGACTTCATCTGTAGTATTAGATGGAGAGAGGAAAGATATCAAAGAATCGAAGGGCTTAAAGCCTCAAATGAAGAGATTGTTTATGGTGACGGGCCTGTGCTCAAGTTCAGAGTGGAGTCTTGGTGGAGCAAGGTCTGTGTGGAGGAAGATTGAGGTTGGAAATAAGCCCTGAAAAGCTGGGTGTGAGATGAAATGTTCTTAGGCATTCTGGAGGCGGGGCTAGCAGAGTGCTGGGTTGGTCTCCAGTGTTTGTAGAGGTGGCACACTGCTGTTTGTGTTCAGCAGCTGAACATGTGAGCTGATTCTAAAATGTGACCTTTAGGTCGTCCTGTGCATATTGCCTCATTGTTTTCTACCAAGCTGTGTTCTTTTCTCTGTGGCAGAATTTGCAGAGGATGACTCCGGCAGAGCTTGAAAATATGGAACATTTATATGAATTTCATCCTCCAGTGTGGATAACAGATACCACACTACGAAAGTCTCCTTTTGTTCCTCAAATGGGCGATGAGGTAGGAGTGATAAACTAAAAACAGGGAGGTGGAACATAACACAGAATTGATACTGCACCTGAATTGTTTAAACGTGTACTTCCCTTTTGTAGGTCATCTATTTCCGACAGGGCCACGAAGCTTATATTGAAGCTGTCAGAAGAAATAACATTTATGAACTGAACCCTAACAAGGAGCCATGGAGAAAAATGGATCTTAGGGTAGGTTAATGGTACTATTAAGTCACTCGTTCGTAGCATGTATGTAGTTGAGTTATTTTTAAGTCCATTAAAAAGCCTATTGGAAGTATGGTTCATCTTGAGTTTCACGTTATATATATATTTCATTCACTACTGAGTTATCAAAGTATAGTTGGTCCTCATTATTCATGGTTTTTTTCAAATTACATATTTGCTATGAATTCCATAGAACCGTTGAATCTATACTCACGGCGCTTTTGGGTCAATCCTGAGCTTACGCAGAATGACACAAGATTTAGATTTCCTGAGGAGTGTGCTCTTGTTTGTGGCTGAGCAAGACAGCCCCTCTATCTGCTTTCTTGTTTCAGTTCTTGCTCTGCAGCCGGGTGTCTGGTTCAAGGTCTGTTTAGTGCTGTGTGTGATTTTTTTTTTTTTTTTTTTTTTTTTTTTTTTTTTTTTTTTTTTTTTTTTTTTTTATTGCTGTCCTTACCTTCCCCCATTTTTGGTGATTTTGCTCTTTGTCATGGCCTCCATGTATAATGTTGAAGTGCTATCTGAGTTTTTCTGAGAAGGCTGTGGTAGATCTTAGGCAGTTGTGTGATTCAGGTTTGAGTCACAGTGCTATTAGATGTGAGTTCAGTGTTAATGAAGAAACATATATTTCACGTTATATGCTATTAGGTAGGAACACATGAAAAAATTGCGTATGACCAGAACTATTTCTAACTATTGTGTCCTGGGTCTCATAGGAGCCTCGCTCTCGCTTTCCTATAGATGCCCTGATCTAGTATTTTAATTTATAAACTTAACCACTGCTAGTGAGAACTGACTGTATCTAGCATTTTGGTATAATAATCCTATGCAGTGTGGTGTTTTTCCTCTTTTTAAAAATCCACACATAAAATACGTATTTATGGGATATGTATTAATACATATATATGTTGTATGACATTGAAATCGGGGTAAATGTAACTCTCTCCTCAAACATATGTCATGTTTTGGGTTCAAAAACATTTAAAACATTTCATCTAGTTTTTTTTTTTTATTGTTTTGGCAGTTTGTTACTATTATCAGTCAACCAACTATATAATAGAAACTAGAAAGTAGTTGTCATGTGTGACTCAACAATACTAATTGATTGCCCTGTGCCTGTGCCTGTCCCCTGCTCTCCTCTGCCTCTGCTAACCACTGTTATACTCTGAACCTCTCTGAGATGGACTTTGCAACAGATTCCACATGTGAATGAGATGATGCATGCTGCTGTGCCTGGATTATTTTACTTAACATAATGACATACATGTGTGTATTGTTGGAAATAACACTATTTTTTTATTTTTTAAAGAATTGATCATTAATTTTGGGAGACAGAGTATAGGCTAGGCTTGAACTTGCTTTGTAGTCCAGGCTGGCCCAGAAGTTGAGGTTTTCCTGCCTTAGTTTCCTAAGTGCTGGGATCTAGCTTCATTGTGTTTGGACCACATTTTCTTCATCCATCAGTTAAAACATATTTTTCAGTTTCTGTCCACTGTGAGTATTGCTGCAGTAATCATGAGAGTACAGAATGTCTGTTCACCCTCGTTCTATTTCCTTTGCTACATAGCCGGTACGGGGGTTGTTGGATCCTATAGTAGTTTCATTTTTAGTTTTAGTGGGAACTGCTATATCGTTTCCATGCTGGCTGCACTGACTTACATTCTCATGAGTGGTATGTAAAAATGCCCTTTTCTATGCATTCATGCTAGTACTTCTTACTGTCTCTGTGTTTTTGATAATACACATTTTTATTGGGATGAGGCAACAGCTCGTTAAGGCATTCCCTGACAGTGATGCTAAACATATTCTGTGCACCCCTTGGCCTTTTGTGTGTCTTTTGAAAAATACCTGTTCTGTTGCCTGTTTTTAAGTTGGATTGTTTTATTCTTGTTGAATTGATTGAGTTCCTTGTGTGTGTTGGATGTTAGCTTCTGGTTGGATATATAATATGCCATTCTTTTCTCTCATTTTGTGGGTTCTCTCTTTACTCTTGTTTTTTTTTTGCAGTGCAAAAATGTTTTAGTTTCTTCTAATTCTGGTTTTCTTTTATTTCTTCGGCTTTTGGGAGTTACATTCAAGAACGCTGTATTTTCTTATGTCCTGAAGCATTATCTTTATATTTTTTCTGTGTTTGCATAGATTCAGATCCTCCATGTAATTCTTCAATCTACTTTGAGTTGATTATTCCATATTTTAAGAGATAAAGGTCTTTTCATTTTAAAGAAATTTTAAATTGTTTGTTTTTTTGAGAGAGGATCTTGCTCTCTAATTTAGGTTGACCTTGATCTCACTCAACCCTGAAGCCTAGGTTGGCCTTGCACTCATGGGAATCCTGCCTCAGCCACCCAAGTGCTGGCATTACAGGTGTACACTACCACACCTGGTTAATTTTCATTTTTGGCAGATGGATAGCCAATTTTTCTAGTGTCATTTATTGAAGAGATTGCTCTTTCTCCGATGTATATTCTTAGCACCTTTATATGAAAGTTCAGTTGGTTACACATGTATGGAATTTATTTCAAGGTTCTCTGTACTATTCCACTGGGCAGTGCATTTGTTTATATGCCAGTACCATGCTGTTTTGATTACTGTAGCTTTGTTGTATATCTCAGAATCATGGCTTCTACTTTGTTCTTGGGTTTTTTTTTTTCCCCCTAAAGATTGCTTTGGCTCTTTGAGTTTTATTGTGGTTCCAAGAGAGTTTTAGGACTTTTTTCTTTTTTGTGAGAATGTCAGTAGTACTTTGATAGGGATTACATTGAATCTATGGAACACTCTGAGGATGTGGACATTTTAGTAACACCTGCCTGGCAAGTGCAAGGTCCTGAGTTCGATTCTTAGTACCAAAAAAAAATACTTCTCCAATCTGTGAATACAGAATAACTGTGATATTTTTGGAGTTCTGTTCAGTTTATTTCATAAGTACTCTATGTTTTTCCTTGCAGAGACCTGATCTTTCGCCTGTGGTTAAATTGAGTCCTAGGGTTTTTTTTTTTTTTTCCTTTTTGGTGAGTTTTATAAACACGATTACTTTCTTAGATAATCACAGAGAGTCTTTGTTCAGTGATGGATTGTGTTCCTAGAATCAAGGAAACAGATGACGGTGGAAGAAGGTTGGTTGGGGCACAGCCATGGATGGCCGCCCTTCTTAGGCAGTGCCTGCCTCTTCATTGCCTGCCCCTCGACCTGAAGCGGGTCCTAGGCTGTGCTGGGTTCTCCACAGATTGTGTTAAGGAGAAATTTAGGGCCAACTACTTGAAGAATATTTATGAATAAGCATAATGTGTACACATTTTGATTGCATAATGTAAAATTTTATAAATGTGTATAAAGAGAAAGCAACAAGGAAATATGTCATTGTTGATTGTGGTTATGTTTAAATAGTGAGCTGGTAGTACATGTTTTCATTCTTACGTTTTTGTGGTATATTTTCTAAAGGAAGTGTACTAACTTTGTAGAGTAAGTATAAACTGTATGAAGTGTCTTGTCATTTTGAAGATTAGCAAAATGATGTAATTAAAGACAAGTTAAACTTGTTCGTTGATTTGGAAGTGTGAATTATGAGTTTGCCTTAATTAGGCAGTAAGTGGAGAATTACAGTATTTAAGGAAATTTTTATCTGTTTAAGGATCAAGAATTGGTCAAAATAGTTGGAATACGGTATGAAGTTGGGCCCCCAACACTCTGTTGCCTTAAACTAGCATTTATAGATCCTGCGACCGGAAGACTAATGGATAAATCTTTCTCTATTAGGTATGTATTACTTTTTAATGTAATTATTTAAATTTAGATTTTCCCAACTTGCTGATTAGCATGCACTTCCTCGTTAGCTGCAAGATACCTGTAGACTGTTTTTAGCTTAGATACCTAGCTGTACCACGGGTTGTGCTTTTGATGGGTAGAACCCCAGTAGGAGTGTGGACATCTCAAGCAGCAGTAAGGCGAGAACAGTGTGGTTCGGATGATTCCATACCACTGTTCTGAGCAGAGAGTTCTGACTGGTTAGGGAAATTCTTTCTGCCTTTATATTAGATAGAATTTGGTAATAAATAATGCGTTACGCTGCATCAGTGTTTGTCCATTATGGTAGCCACTATTCACGTGAGGCTGTGGAGTACTCTGAAGGCGGCTGATTTGAAAGTGCATTGTAAGTGTACATACTCCATCTTAAAGGCTTGGGATGAAGAAAAGTATACCTTTACATACTGAAGTAGTATTTGGATCTATTTGGTTAAATAAAATACATTGCTTTCTTTGTACTTTTTGAAATATGACTAGTCAAAAATTTTAAATTATATATATATAATATATATATATATAAACTCCTGTTGTATTTCTTTTGGATATTGTTGTCTGTAGGCAGTGTAATAATTTTTTATTTCTGCTCAGATACCATGATATGCCAGATGTTATTGATTTTCTTGTATTGCGTCAGTTTTATGATGAAGCAAGACAGAGGAATTGGCAGTCTTGTAAGTCTATTCTTACTGAATTTTATATGTAGCCTTAAAAATTAGTCTCTCACTTTACCGAGTTCTCTTTTTGGTTGTAGCCCTCTTAATGATAGTGTTTATAAACCTGTAAAATATTGAAGGAAACGTAAGTAGCCTACAGATACACTTTGGTTAGGGCTTGTTTCTAATTGGAACTGGTTCTATGTAGACTTCTGCTGTTAATGCTTTGTGTCATCTGAAAAAGATTACTTTTATCTGTTCAGAGAGGCTAGAGTAAACTTACTATATCTTTTTAGACTCCCCCATTACATTATATATAATTATTATTAATATCACAGTGGCATAACTTACACTATTGTCCTTGGATCTAAAATGATCAGAAAGTTTGAAAAATAATTTTAGATTTCACACTGAAAGTGTTCTGGTATACCAAAGTATTTTATCTTTGATAAAATAATCCAAAATTGAGTGGAGTGACTTGGAAACCAATCCTTTGAGAAGTAAAAAGTTTGTGTACATTTGTTTTATACCCTTGGTAGAAAAGAATTGGCCTCAGCACAGATGTTAAATGGCTTGAGTATGGTTTTGTAATTTTTGAGATTATTTTGGAGTGGTCCTCATGCAGGATATGATTGATAACTGGGCCAGGCTAATGTAGGCAGTGGATCCACGTTACAAGTCCAGTCCCTGTGTTGCAGGTGTGCGTATGTCACTGTCCTGTGTGGAGTGCTGTCAGGGAGCTTGTGAATAGAGGGCGGCCTCATCTAGGAGAGCTTATTTTCTGAAATACAGCTAGAGCTGGGGGTTAGCTCAGTGGCACAGCACCTGCCTGGCAAGCATGAGGCCCTGAGTTCAATTCCTTGTACTGAAAGGGAAGAAAAATACAGTGGTGCCACAGTTCACAAACTTAATCCTTTCTGGGATTCTTATCACAGAGTTCATGCCAACTAGCATTGTCGAAATAATTCTGGAAACATAATTATGTAAAGAATTAAGTTCCCAAACCAAGGTGCCACTGTATTGAGTTTTACCCAGGCTTTGTCACCTGGTGTGCACATTCATAAATGATGTTAGCATTTCATTAATCTTTCTACTTTTGGGTGCATTTTTGTACAGGCTGCAAGCAGGTAGATTATAGATAAGGTTACTCTGTAAAAGAGACTCTTCTCAGATGAGCATGGTGGAACATGCCTGTAAACTGGCACAGGGGAGGCTGAGGCCAGAGCAGTGCCATGAGCTCAGGGCCAGCCTGCACTATGTAACGAGACCCTGTCTCAAAAAGAGTACAAAGCAGACTATTCTTAATAGTAATGTATGTCTATGAGGATTATTTTGAGATTAGAAATAGAGGAAATTTTTCTGAAGAAAATCATGTGGCCCCTGAAAAAAAACGCAAAAGCCAGTGAAATAGTGTTAAGAATTGTCAAGTAGACTTTTAAAGCTTCCCTGCTATTGTGAGTTTTCAGATGAGGTGTTGCGGGCTCCCATTTTTACCGTAGTTTAAAATGCAAAGTAGGGGCTGGGGATTTAGCTTAGTGGCATAAGGGCCTGCACAAGGTGCTGAGTTCAATCCCCAGTACCGCCAAAAAAATTAAAAAAAAAAAAAAAAAGCAAAGTAATTTAAAACTTAATTCCTTGTAGCTGAACTCTAGAGATGAGTTTCTAACTGTAAGTTAGTGGTTTCTGATTTGTTTTTTTGTCTGAGAAATTATTATGCCACACTTTTTATACTAAATTTTAATTCATTTTTGTTCCACCTTAAAACCTTAACATTCTTGCCTACAATTTGAGCAGTATTGCTAGAGGGAGTTGTTTATTTTTATGTCTACAGTATATTTTTAAAGTCTTACTCCTGAAAGGTCAAAATGAGCTTTATAGTATTTGAAAATTATTGGAGATTTTCAAGGTGGGCCATAGCTGGATAAATGACTTTGCTGTTTTGAAAGCATTGTAGTAGATGAGAAGGAAAGAGTACAGTTATAATAATAGCCTATCTTTTTCCGCACTGCAAACGTATTATTAAAAATTTAAAAGGACGTTAATTTTACATGGTCAAAACATAAAAATGGGCTTATGTTACAACTTTTAAAAAGTAGTGTTTCTTTTAAAACAAAGGAAAAGCAATTTATTTTAGTAGTTGAAGTTAGGTAAACTTTGAAAGTACATTTAGAAATTCATATGCCCTAAAAGTATTTGAGTCAGTTAAATTTTTATTTCTGTGTTTTTATTAGCTTGTCTAGGTACCCTCCTAACATCTGCTGACTTACTTTTTATTATGCCAAGGCAGTAGAATTAAGTGGATACAATTTAAATCTGTTTAAAAACATACAATAAATATTTAAGTTTTTTTGAGAGTACTTTTAGACCTGATTTTTACTGGATGATTTTTAAGAATGAGAACATTTTTTTATGTGGAGTTAATTATATGGTAACAACTTTAACCCTAGTCAAATGATCTTTACTGTTACATTTTTCTTTTATTCTTCAGGGAATTTTATGTATTCCATAAGAATTCATTGTAAAAAATATTTTGGAGTGAAATATTAATTCCACTAAACAACAAAACCTTATAAACCAATTTGTTACATTTTAGCATATTGCATGGCTGTTGGTCTTTTTGTTGTTGTTTGGTTTTTTGTTTTTTTGAGACAGGGTCTCCCTATGCAGTTCAGGCTGGCCTTGAGCTCACTTTGTAGCCCAGGCTGGTCTTGAACTTGCAACAATCCTCCTGCCTCAGCCTCCTGAGTGCTGGGATTACAGGTGTGGGCCACCACACCCGGCTGGCTCTTGGTCTTTAAGGTATTGATGAGTGTAACATCATTTTTCATGTATTTTAGCACTGAAGCTTGCTGGAGTTTGTGGAAGGATGGCTCATTTCAAAATTAAAATATACTGTACTTGAATTTCTTCTCTTTCTCTATCATATGGTATTTTGTAGCTAAAAAGTGTTATTAAATGTTAGCAAATGGATCCCTTAGACTTGATCATTTATCTTATAGGTGACAGATTCCGATCTATTATTGATGATGCTTGGTGGTTTGGAACAGTGTTGAGTCAAGAGCCCTATCAACCACAGTATCCTGATAGTCATTTCCAGTGTTACATTGTTAGGTTTGTATACAGATAAACTAATTATATATACATAGTTTTATGTGGTAGGTGATTGAATGCCCTATACATTCCAGGTTAAATATACTTTTTTCTGAGTCGTGTCAGGCTGACCTCTGGAATGTCTAGTTTCCTATTCATTGATTCTCAAGTTGGTTCAACTGCTACTTGCTTCCTTGGGTCTGTTTCTATGGCCTCCTAATATATCTTTATTTCATATTGTCACAGTCATCTTCTAAGAGTAGATATTATATCATTAATCTTCTTTGAGAAAACCTTTGCTTTTCATTGGCTACAGAGTAAAAAGCTTTGGCTGTGATACAAAATTCACTTTGTAGCTGGGTGCATGGTGGCACACACTGTAATCCTAGCGCTCAGAATGCTGAGGCAGGAGGATCACTGCAAGTTCGAGGCCAGCATGGGCTACAAAGTGAGTTCAAGGCCAGCCTGAACTGTATAGCGAAACCCTGTCCCAGAAACAGACATGGGCAGGGGATATAGCTCAGTGGCACAGTGCCTGCCTGGCAAGTGCAAGGTCCTGAGTTTGATTTCCAGTACCAGAAAAAAATCACTTTGGGTACAGGCTACCCAGGACTTTTCATTTTCTTCTTAACCATGACATACATTTTTATACTTCAAAGAAAGTAATGTATCCTTTCAAGATATTTAGTGCTAATATCATTTCATTTATTTGCTTTCATACTAGATGTCTTGTTTTTATGTGTAGTTTGTTTTCATGAAGGGTTAACCAAGATTTTTGTTTTTATAAACAGGTGGGACAATACTGAAATTGAAAAACTTAGCCCATGGGACATGGAACCAATTCCTGAAAATGGTATATATTTATTAAATAATCAAAATGTGGTATCTTTATATTGTTTTTGATTTCTTTGTTTTGCTGATGCACCTAATACTGAGCATGTTTGTGTTCCTTCATAAATGTATTCAAGCTGTTACAGTAACTCAGAACTTTGCTAAGACAACAGAATTACATGTGTATATCTTTTGTGAGGACCAGTGAACCTGATGCCTTTATACTGAGCCGCCGCTTCTCCTTTATTATTCTTTTTCTGATACACTGCTGAGTTGCCCAGGCTGGGCTGAACCTGCATCATTCTGCCTCGGTCTCCCAGAGTGCTGGGACTGCAGGCTGTGCCTAGTCTGTCTTACCCTTGCTTTCAGATTTCAGGGGGCTGGGGATATAGCTCAGTGGAATAAGCACCTGTCTAGCAAGCGCAGGGTCCTGAGTTCGATCCCCAGTACTGCCAAAAAAAAAAACAAAACAGATTTCAGCTTGACTGTAGCTGTCTTAGGAGCCTGCTAGCATTTTCTCATGTAACCCTCTGTTGAACTCTTCCTGACCTCCTTCCTGCAGCCCCCACTTGCTTTTTCTCATTTATATTCAGTTGCCCTGTTCTTCCTTCAAGGACAGCATGTAACTTGACTTACATCTGTGTTTTCCCTGACCCCGGTACAGCCGGTACAGTAGTTCTGTGGATTGTCTGTCCTTTCCTGAAAACCAGCCCATCTTTTTTCCAATATATGGTATCCTCCTCCTCCTGTCTTCTAGGGGAGCTGGTGTTTATTTCCGCACACACTTTTGCTTTCCTCCTCCCTTCCTGTGCTCAGGCTGGACTGTGTCTCTTGAATCTTTTATTTGGCTTTATTGAACGTTTTAGCTACTAAGTTCTTTCCTCTTGCTCAGCGTTTTGGAAGGATGCTGTGTGTCTTGTTTTTTCATTATTATGCTTATGTCATTAGTCTCTGTATTCAAAGACACCTGAAATGGCGCCTCTCTGAGATTCTGCTGTCTGCCCCAGGGGCCAAGTTGTTTTCTTTGCTTTATTCCCTCATGTCTCTTTAGGTATCCTGCAGCTTTATTTAGGAAATAAGAATTTCTATGAAAGTAAGGATTTTGTTGAAATAATTTGTTTTACATTACTGAAAAGCGCTAATAACTCTGTTAAGATTTTCATTTAGGCATATTAACATACAAATAGTGCCTGGCTGTATGAGAAGACTTTACTACAGTGTATAATACATGTAATAGACAAGTAAAAATCCAGCTTTTTCTCATGTCTACTCTCCACTCAGAATTTCATATGTAGCAGCTGACTTGATTTTACTCTAAAGTTAATTTTACAAATGAAAGTAAGGCTTAGAGTTTTAAATAACTTGCTTAAAGTTGCACATCTAGGAAGGATAAGCACTCGAATTCTAACTCGGACTGCTGACCTCTAGCCAGTCTTTTATTGGTAATGGCTCCTTGCAGCTGCTGTGTTGTAAGGGATCTTACAGATCAGTGAAAGCACTTACGTTTTACTTTATTTTTAAAATTTTGGATTTTATCTGTACATGTTTGCTGTTCATGTAGTTTGCAGCATGAACTGCATGATGGTTTGGGGGTGGTTCCCTGTACATATCATGGCATGTTTCTTTGTTTTGTAAGCCACCTCCCCAGTTCCCCACCTGATTTTTCATTCTTGTTGATATCATTTGTCTTAGCAGATGTAATGGCATGTTTACATTAGTTGAGGTTAAGCACTGAACCTTTTAATGAGGTCATAAAAGTTTAGAATTCTTAAAAGGCCTGGCCTAAAAGTAAACTAGACCTACTAAAAAGGGCTCAGGGTATTAGTAGTTAACTTCATCTTCCCCTCGTAGTGATTTTTTTTCCTCATTTATAGTATTCAGGGAAGTACACATTTTATTCCATTATCATTTTTAATTGCACATCAAAAAAGCTTTATTTAAAAATATCAGACTTACAAATGTTACAAAAGTGGTATAAAGCATTTCTGCTTATCTCACTTTTGCATCTTACATAGCTAATTCAGAACTTGTTCAAATCAGACAGTTCTCACTGATAACATAGTATCATCTAACCTATGGGCTTCATGCAGATTTGGTCTGTCAGTCTGCTGCGGTCCTTGTGCATGTTGGATTTCATAGCCATGTTTTAGTCTCCGTTAATCTGGTGCCTCTTCTAGTCTTCCACTGTCTTTTAGTTAGTTTGGGTTTATATGGTGTTTCTTCTTAATTAAATCTAGGTTGTGTTTTTAAAAAAGTGAGTTTACTGGTACATTTTAGGTACGTATAACAACATTCATCATAGGAAATTTGTACCTGTGTATGATACATCTTGATTCTTCTTTTTCCCATTTCCCTACCCTCTCTTCCACCTCTCTTCCCTCCTTATTTACAAAAGGTCCTTTAAAAAAAAATTATTCCAGTGTTTTTGTTTTCCCTTTCTTCCTTTCTCCCTCTCCCCTCACTGGTTCCCCATCACATTTGAACATTTTCTTCCTATTTCAGAATACCTGTTATATATTTTGGTCCATTTTACACTTTTGGTTTCTCATACCAGAGAAACAATGCAGTATTTACATATATATGTGTTCGATTTATTTCACTTAAGAGTATGGTCTCAAGGTGCGTCCACATAGCTAGAAATGTCTCAAGTTTATCCTTGTATCAAAAACCACATCTTCTTTATCTATTCATTGGTTGATAGGCATTTTATCCCAGTTGTTGATTCTTTGTAGTATTTCCCATGCACCATGGTTTTGTTCAGAAAGTCTTTGCCTACACCAGTGTCTTCAAGGTTCCTTCTAGTCTCTCTTCTAGTAGATTGTGTTTTTGTTTTAATATTTAGATCTTCGATCTGTTTCAATTTTAGATTAGTGAGTGCGTGGTGAAAGATGACAGGAGTCTAGTTTTTATCTTTTGCATGTGAAAAGTTAGTTTTTCCAGCACCATTTATTAAAGAGGTTATATTTCTTCCAGTGAAGGTGTTTGGCACTTTTGTCAAAGATAAGGTTGCTGAGTATGTTTGCAGTTGTTTCTTCATCTTCTAATCTATTCCATTTATTCTTGGGTCTGTTTTTTGCGCAGTACCATGCTTTGTAGTATAATTTCAAGTAGGAGATTGCGGTGTTCCCCTGGCTTGCCTTTGTTGCCCAGAATTGCCTTTGCTCTCTCCTTCCCAGCTTCCATACTCTTCCTTGACTCAGGGTTCTGTGTGTTTACTCAGATGACTCCACTGGCCTTCCTGGGTTGCTCTTCTTGCGCCGTGGCAGGGGTGTTCATTCAAGGGGAGCTGGTTAATCTTACGCCTTATTTCACTTGCTTCTATTCACCATGGGATTTATTTTCTTGAAAACCATTGCTTTTATAACTTTGTATATGCATGCTCATGCATGTGTATTATCCTGCATAATATATAGACCGCTTGTTACTTCATCTGGTTGAAAAAAAAAAATCCTAGTCAGCATGCACCTGCTGTGTGCTAGGCATTGTCCTGAACAACCGTGTGAGGCAGAAACTTTTACTATCCTTTTTTTTTTTTTTTTTTTTCTTTTTTCCGGGACCGGGGATCGAACTCAGGGCCCTAGTGCTTAGCGGCAAGCACTTAGCCCACTGAGCTGTACCTCCAGCCCTCTTTTACTATCCTTGACTAGAAGGTGGGTAAATTGAGACACAGGTTGAAAACTTGGCTGCTGCCATAGATTTAAGGTGGTATTGATATAATACGAATTCACATTCTGGTTTTGATAAACCAGTGTTTTTTAGGCACTTTTTGGCCTTTCTGTTTGGGGGAGTGTTTTCTGAGTATGAAATCCTGGGTTTGTGGCAGCCAAGCACTGTACTACTTAGGTGTATTCCCACTCTTCTTATTTTGAGACAGTCTCCCTAAATAGGCCAGCCTTTTGTGACACCCCCTCCATGCCTCAGCCTCTGAAGTAGCTGAAATTACAGACGTATAGGCTTGCCTTCTTTTGATTAGATAAAACATTAAAGGCATTACTGTGAAATAGATGGGTGAAAATACAAAAAGTACAACTTTTTAAAAGAGTGGCAAAATTTATTTTCTTCCCAATTTCTTTTATATTCCTGCAGAAAATAAAATTGAAGGAAATTTTCTTTCAGGAACATGAATTATAAACTTACTGAAATAATGTACCATCCAAACTTTAAAAAATTTCCGTCCTGTAATTGATAATAAGACTACTTAATGTAAGCCAAAATAAACCTTTCCTCCTTTACAAAAAAAGACTTAAGACTTAGCTCTAATCAGTCAAACGAAAGCCTTGAAGACCCTTTGCAAAAATAATTTAGGCAAAGGCTGTTACATATAAAACATGTTTTAACTGATGTATTTCTAGAGGTAAGCTCCTATAAATATTGTCCCCACTTTTTAACTTAAAAGCTGTTAAAATTATGGTCCGCTCAGTGCTCTGTCCTCTCACAGGAAGGGTGCTGTGAGTAAACCCAAGCACTGGCACACAGTAGATGGCACTCCTTAGCTGTACAGATGGAATCATGTTTAATAAGTAAAATATTTTGAGCTTCCACGTATTTTGGAAGTTCATTCTTACTCTTTTCCTAAGAGTTAAAAAAAGTCCTGTAAGAGAATTAGTGTTCGGCATGTTTGGGTTATTTTACCCATTTGTTGTTGACTTTAAAAAAATTAATTTTTGACCATATTAAGTTTTAAAACTTGTATTATATTCATTTTGTGTTTTCAGAGATCCCTAGGTTGTTTGCCTCTTTGAAGAAGTAGACTTAGAACTGTGAAGATGGCATTGTAGCTTAAATTTTATCAGGATGCATAGATTGTATCTATTCCTTAATTGAAGCATTCGGTAATCTAAATAGTTTTTTAAAAGTTGCATATTTGAACTGTTTTTTACTGTGGAGATATAACCTACTTTAGGAGCTTTGATAATTTTATTTCAATATAGTATACATCTAGTTGTTTAGTTTTATTTTTCCCTGTCCCTCTTTCTACTTTTTAAAAATGTGATTTGCAGTTGATCCACCTGAAGAAGTTGGAGCAAGTATTTCTGTCACAGCAGATGAGCTAGAGAAGTTGCTCTACAAACCACAGGATGGTGAATGGGGTCAGAAATCGAGAGATGAAGAATGTGAGCGGATTATCAGTGGCATAGATCAGCTGTTGAATCTTGGTGAGATTTTTTTTTAGGATGAAATGTTTCATTTTCAGGTTTCTCAAGGAAAAAGCATTTCAAAATAGTAGCATTGTTGTATTGTTCAGTGTAGTTCCTACTTGTTATTTGGTTTGCAGTGTGATATATAGCTCTGTCTTTGAAAAATTTGTGTAGAAATGCTACTTAGAGGTAATGGATTTATTGACAGTAATCTCTCTTTTCTTCCCTAACAGATATAGCAGCAGCTTTTTCAGGCCCTGTTGATTTGTGTACATATCCCAAGTATTGTACTGTAGTGGCTTATCCAACTGATCTTTACACAATTCGAATGAGGCTTGTTAATCGATTTTACAGGTTAGTAGAAAATTACTTTGAAAATAGCTTACAAGCTCTTTGGTCATTCAGCTAAGGTAAACAAATAGAGGGAGTGGGTAGCCGATGATGGCTTAAGAGTTGTGGGGCCTGCTTAACATGATTTTCTGTTTCATTTTCTTTAACATGTGTTAGATGGCTTTGGGTAAAATGCCATGCCTCCGTGTTCAATCTTTAGTAATTTTCTTAGAGATTATGCTGATAACTAGATACTTGTTTTGTATTTGTGTATTAAAGTTCTTATTAACCACCTCCTTTGAAAGTAAAATTTAATTAATAATTGGACTTTGATCTTCGATGAAAGAGTACTCCCCAGAGGCATTCACTTTTTATCATTGGCTTCTAGAAAACTGGCAGGTATAAAATTCCTTCTTCGTAAGGACCTATAGCTGTTGATTTTATTTTATTTGTTTTAAATCCCACTACTTTGAGAAATTACTATTATTTAGAAGTCTTCTTGAATCCACACTTGGTGTAATTTGTCAGTGTATGACTATATACTGGGATGGACGTTTGAATCAGAAACCACTTTGCCAAATTCAAGTGAAACTAGCTCATGGAGTTGATGGTATTTAACACATTTTCTTCATTCAGCTTGAACAGCTTTAAAAGGTGTACTGATAGGCATTGTGAAAAAGGAATGTTAGTGTGTTAGATTTCTATATGTAATTAGGTGGTCTGTTAAGGTTTTGTAGTTCCTGTCCAATATAATTTTATGACTGATCAAGTTGATACCATTATGTTCCTCATTATAACTTCACATCTGTAATTTAATTAATATGCCATGGTGATTTAATTAAAAAGTTGTATTTTTTAAAAATGTTTCCTTATGCATTTATTACATAGTGAGAGCTAGTGGCAAGTCTAATAATTACCGGTAACTCAAAGTAACAATGAACCTAAATCTTTCTAGCAAACTGCAAAAACTGTAATATGATAACAAAAATAAGTGTGATTTCCATTGGTGACAAAGTCATAGATGCTACTAATCCCTTTTTTTCATCACCTATATTCATAATAAAAGGAAATACCAAATTTCAATTAGAGGCTAATGAAAATAATGACATGCTATTTTCCTGCCCAAAATCAGACCTTCCTGGATTTTTTTTGGAAACTTATATTTTAATTTTTTATTTCTAAGCTGTAAAAATTGTCTATTTTGCAGGAGGCTGTCTGCATTAATTTGGGAAGTCCGATACATAGAACATAATGCCAGAACATTTAATGAACCTGAAAGTGTAATTGCAAGATCAGCTAAAAAGATAACTGACCAACTTCTAAAGTTCATTAGGTAAGCAATTGCATAGTATGTATGTTGGGCAAAGGTGAGTTTGCATGTTGGGCTCACATAGCCACCTAGCTTTTAGTTTTTACTCTGAATTACACTCACTTAATGTTTTACTGTAGATGACATTTTACATACTCATAATTTTAGTAAAAGAATGAGAAATTGAATAATTTTGTGTATTTTAAAAATTCTGAAATAATCTTGCACTACAGAGTGCATCCACTATCCTCTTTGTTAATGTTTTAGATAACTATGAAAGAGATTGTTTAAAAAATTAGCCTTGGTACAGCTGTTGACTAGAATGTAGAATTTGTATTTCGCAAGTTTTTAGACTAGTATACTCTTCGTGTTTTGGGTCCAACCTGGGATCCCCATTGCATTCAGGTTTTCTTAGTCTTCAGTCTGTGGGCTTCCCCCACCCCCACCGTCTTTCCATTTGTTTCATAATCTCATCAATTTTTTGAATGTTGGTTGCTTATTTTATAAAGTACTTAGGTTGGGTTTTCTGGTATTTCTTGTGGTAAGGTGGGCTCTATGTGTAAAAATATTTTCGTATGTATGAAAATCCCATGTATTATATTAGGAATGTAATTGGAATAGGATGAAAGCTGGTGTGGCAGTTGAGACCCACATTTTAGCCCAACATGTTCTGTGCATGTCCCGTGGATGCTGGACAAGTAACTCAGTTCTGCACTCTTCTGACCTTACAGCTTTCCATGTAGTAGTTCCTTTTCGTATAGCTGTAGAAAGTCTTCTGAAAGAATCCTATGATGAAGAAAATAATTTGTAGACAGTGCTAGCATCTAACTAACAATTGGAGAATGACTTGATTCCTATCAACTTTTCCTGGTTGTGTCCTAAGTTTTGGAGACTCAGGCCTAACTAACTTGCTCCCAAAATCACTTACCTGTTTTTGTTACTTCCATACCTATACATCCATACTTCAGTGCACTTAAGATAGTATCTGCTTTAATTTCAGCTTCCTTTTTTCTTCTCTTTTGTTCCAAGTCTCTTTAAAATCAGCTCTTTCCCTGACCTTTCTGTGGTACTTAACTGTATGAATATTAATATTTAGAAAAGTCATCTATCTACATGTTTAGTTAAGTGAAGTCCAGCATGATAACTTGAATTAGCAGCTAAAGTTTTAATATATACTTCACTAGGGGGCAAAGCCTTTAGGATCCTAAATTAGAATTTTAAGATGGCCAGTTATTTCCACAGAGAACTAGCTGAAAACCTGGTTTTTTGAAGTGGTAGGTTGGGGTGCTATTTATATTTTAGTATGTACTTTGAATCTTTGGTAACAGTAACTATATCTGCATAGTATTTGCGTGAAAATTTGCCTTTTAGGAATCAGGACTGTACAAATATCTCAGAACTGTCCAACACATCTGAAAATGAAGAACAAAATGCTGAGGATCTGGTATGAAGTTTGTTGATTTTCTAATAATTTTCTTATTTTCCAATGGCAGTTTAAAGTGATGAAGTTGAAAATACTGATTTTTACTGTATTCCAGTGGAAATAGAGCATTTTGAAAAATGTAGTTTCTCGAGTTGTCCAGTGAAGTAATTTTAGCCAGTGACTGATACCATTTAATATATGTCTTGAGTCATTTCAGGTGTGGAATGTTTTCTTTCCACATTTAAGCTAGTAAAAGGTATGTTGTAAAAGTATAATGGAAATATCATTGGTAAGACCAGTGTCTCTAAGTACTGAGTGTCGTCATAATTAAAAATCAATGAACTTGACCACACTTCAAGTGTTCCTGATATCCTGTCTTCAAAAATGCTGCTAAAGTTTATTTACGCAAACAACAAGGTGTGTATAGTTTATGTATGCAAACAGCAAGGTTATACGGAAGTTCACCTCATACAGAATTAGGCTATGGAATGGAGTTGTAGGAAAGATTCTCTCTAAAGACAATATGATGTTGATTTCTGTACAAACTCTTACTTATTTATTCCTAATTATGTCAGAATAATAATGGTCATAATAAGTGATTTAGGAAATCAGAAAATGTGTAGAACACGAAATCCAGGAGTTGTAGGAGACTGTTTTTGGAGTTCGTTGGCTAGAGATAAAAATGCAAATTTGAGGCTGTTTTGTACATTTCATATTTAGAAAATGCACAGAGTAACTCTTTGTAAAAGCAGAACTTTTAAAGTTTGGAGTTAGTGTATTCCTGAGGGAATGTGAGAAAGGTTTATGAGAAATGGTTGGTGTTTTGAAGTCTGTGCACCCAGCCACAGCTACTGTCTCATAGTCTGTATTTTGAGAGTTTGCTAATAACAGATACAATAACCCTGATAAGATTAATGTCTTTGATATGCTTTTCATTAAGATTGTTCTTTCCACTGAGAATCTTAACAGGTAAAGTGCTCTGATTTTCTTCCTAGGATGACAGTGATGTTCCTAAAACATCCTCTGGAAGGAGGAGAGTAAGTTACTCTGCATGATTGACTGTTGTGTTTGGTTTGTTCTTTGTTTAAAAATCAAATCTTTACAATTTCAGGTTTTATTTTTGAGGAATAGTTGATACAAATATTGGATATTTTATAAGAGAAATCACGAATGCTGCATAACTAGGAGAAAAAGTTTAGTACAAGAGTTACGATTTGAGCTATATTCTTATGAGTAAGGTAGAGTGAGATAAATTTTTTTCTAAAAAGGAAATACTAAAGACAAAAATAACTGTGTGTGAATATGGTGTGTAGAGTCACTGGCCTGACTGGTGTGCAGGTGGGTGTTGGCCATTTCAGCAGCAGACTGTGATGATACTGGAACCCAGAAATTTCATTCATATTTTATTAAAGCAACGACTCAGTTACCGAGCAATAGGGTAGAGTTTGAATGCTTAGAAGATGGGTATTAAAGGAGAGGAGTCAGGAGCACGTGGTATGAATACAGTGTGGCATGGCATCCAGTCCAGGTGGAGGTTGTTGGAATGGAGAAAGGAAGTGCAAGCCTGGTTCTGGGGAAAGTCAGGATTTAGTAACTGAATTTCCTTTAGAAATGGGTATTTGTTGAGAAGTTAAGTTGAAGGTTAAAGGGCAAGGGTGCACAGAAATAAGTTTAGGAAATTGGATAGTTAAGCAGCCCTAAGTTGTCATGTAATAGGTTCATAAGGAAATAGTTAAACATCTTGACCTGCTTCATTTTAAATTTCATCCATATGCTTCTTAAATTTAAGCCTTTTTATCCAGTATTTTCTTTCACCATGTTTGCTGGCTCAAGTAAAAGGTTAGACCTGTACGTTTCTATAATTCCAGCATTTGGGAGGCTGAGGTGGGAGTATCTTGATTTCGAGGCTAGCTTGAGCTATATAGCGAGACCTTGTGTACCGAAAAAGATAAACATGTAATGATCTCATCTGATTTTTTTGTAACTTCATTTCTAAGTAAGTGGACTCTCAGGAGTTTAGCATCTGCTTTTGCTTGTAGCAAATGGCAGTTCAGCCTTTTGGACAATTAAAAATGTGTTATTTTACAATTCTCCATGTAAGAAGTTTGATAGGGGTCTCCCTGGGTTTTGGCTAGGCTGGAAGCTCAGTGTGGGGCCGGGGGTGCTGCAGGTTTTTGCCTTGTCTGGCTCTAGAGGCTGCCTCCATGCTTGGTGCTAGATGCTTCTGTCTGTCTACAGCCAGCAGCGCCACTTTCACCTCCCTTCTGCCATGACTCTTGTGATTACATTGGGCGCATGCAGTTAATTCAGGATAACCAGCTGTCTTGGAGTCCGCAGCCTTAGTTACATCTCGGAAGTACCTTTTCCAGTGGAAGCTAATCTAGTCATAGCTTCTGAGGGCATGTTGCTGGTGTGGCCATTATTCTGCCCGTTGCATTATTGAGTGTGACACTTCATATTCTGTGAAAACATACTGTATAACCTTGGGAGGGAGGTGGAGAAAATAGCTTTTCACTAGACTACGTGCTCTGGGCAGAATATGCTTTCAATAGCTAAACTTGTAGTTTTTCTCCCCTTGAGAAGTTGTATCAAAAATGTGTTAAATGGCTTGTTTTTAAATTTCATTTCTGGAGAAAGGTGTTGAGAGGAATATATGGATGACATGATTAGAGGTTTAAAGAAGTGCAGAGTTTTCTCAGACAGCCTAATACAGCCATGGTTCTTACGGTACAATACAGAAAGTAGTATTTCACTGGCATTTTTGCTGCAGTCATATACCAAAGTGTGATTTTTTTTTTCTTCTCCTCTAATCTGAAAAAAAGTTTCAATATTATGGATACCTTTTTAGGCCCATGGCTGGAAGAGAAAGAATAGCAGAGCTGCCAGCTACCTTGAAAGCAGCTGGAAGAGACAGTGTAAGGAGCTGGTGAGCCTGATTTTCCAGTGCGAGGATTCAGAGCCATTTAGACAACCTGTGGATCTGGTGGAGTATCCAGTAAGTCTCCATCATCTTGTTTGTTGAAGTGGAGATGGAGTTTAAAGTGTGTAATTAAAGCTTGAAGTCTAGGCTTTATGTTAGCGCTCTTCTGCTTGCCACTAAGTGGACGTAGACATGTGTATTAGTCCCGGCTCATTTAAGGACTTAAGACTTAGCTGACTAATATTACCTAATCATGGAGGATCTCTGCATGGCTGTCACTCCATAGACTTAACATTAGGAAAAGTGAAAATTAGATAAAACTTCACTCTGTAAATAGAAGAAGAGGATCTAAAAAGAAAAAAAAGATTATAAGAACAACAGATTTACTGCAGGAAGCTTGGGAATTGTAGAAAAGCGCCTGCTACCAGGAGGCATTTACATTTTAATGTATTTTTTCCTACTTTGTGTCTAGACTCTTTTCAAACATTATTAATGAATCATTCATATTATTAATGAATCCTTCAGAGCCTTCTAATTTGTTCTCTGTTCTCCTCGATGATACATACAATTGTAGAGACTTTACTTACAAGTTTATATTTTTGAAAGCAGAAAGTTCATCTTTGAACTAATTATTATTATTTTTAAAACCTAGGACTACCGAGATATTATAGATACTCCGATGGATTTTGGAACAGTGAGGGAAACTCTAGAAGCAGGAAATTATGACAGCCCTTTGGAATTTTGCAAAGACATCCGATTGATATTTAGCAATGCCAAAGCATATACACCAAACAAAAGGTCAAAGGTAATTTGTTAGCATGATTTGTCTAAAAAGTGTATGATCATGTATTTTTCCATTTCTTGGGAGAGTTTGGAGCATTAAAGGTAAGGTAGGGCTGGGGATATAGCTCAGTGGGATAAGTGCCTGCCTGGCAAGTGCCAGCATCCTGAGTTCTGTCCCTGGTACCACAAAAACGAAAAGGTAAAATTGGTGACGTTGCCTGTACCTGCAGTTCTGCCCTTACAGCAACTGATGTTTATCGTCTCCTAAAATTTCTAAACAAAGATTGATGAGGATAAAGATACCAGTAGAAAGTCAACAAATTTAATACAAGTAATGAGAAGAGTTTGTTTTTTATACATATAAGCTTCTTAAAAATGCATTGGAAATGTTGGTAGAATATTAAAAGTGACAAAAATCTAAAGGCTTGGCCTGGTGGTGGATTCCTGTAATCCTGGCTACTAGGGAGACTGAGATAGGAAGAAGGGACGTTTGCGGACAGCCTGGGCAGTTTAGCTGGACCCTATCACAATAAAAACAGGAAAAAGAAAGGCCTCTGGAGGTGTAGCTCAGTGTTCCTTGGGTTCTATCCCTAGGAACACAAAAGAGAAGAAGTGATAAAAGGAAAATAATGTGTGGTTGGGACTGCTTACACTAACAGTGTGGATTTGAAGTGACACATGAACTGTGTTACAGTTTAAGAGCACAAATAGCACATTCCTCGGTTTTTGTTAAATGTTTTATGTTGATTAATTTTTCAGTTCTTTGTAAGGTGTAATAAATATCAAAGTTTTCACGTCACATTCTCAGTGAATGTTCAGGAATATCACATCATAGCCATGGTGATGAGTAATTACGAATGCTACCAAGTGGGATGTAAAGTGTAGACCTGCTGCTCCGCCACGCTGCCTGTGTCTTGTCTGCGTCCCTGGCACTGCACCTGTCCTCCACGCCTTCCCCATGCACCTCCCGCACTGCTGCGCCCCGGCCTGCTGGGAGAAGTCCTGCTGCGTTTGGTAGCCGGGGTGCTTGTCTGGTCAGGTTAATATTCAAGCAAGGCCCAAGCATGGGTTTTCATTGTATTCCTTGTTCTTTCCAGAAGGAGAATAAATTTTCATTTTTATCTTTCTTCTGTTGTAGGAAATATGTATTTG
Source organism: Dinomys branickii (assembly GCA_004027595.1). Taxonomy (NCBI): domain Eukaryota; kingdom Metazoa; phylum Chordata; class Mammalia; order Rodentia; family Dinomyidae; genus Dinomys; species Dinomys branickii. Next base: position 59,856 of record PVLD010011736.1, read on the forward strand.
GAATGCTTATCATATAATTCATTCATTTAAAGTGTATATATAGTTAAATGGCTGTTAGTATATTAATCAAGATTTTGAAATTATGGTTAAGTATATGAGAAAATTATCATTTTAACCATTTTAAGTTTGTAGTTCAGACACATTCATGAATTACACTATTTCCAAATCTTTTCATCACCTGAAGCAGAAACTCTTACATTAAATAATAGTTCAACATCTCCCTCCTCTTTTCAAAACCCTTGGTAACGTCTCATCTGCTTCCTGTTTTTATGGCTTTGCCTAGGGCTAAATGTTCACATCAGCTTCTAGCTCAAACTGTATTTGTCCTCTTAATGTCCTGCTTATTCTACCCAACATAATGTCTTAAAGATTCATCCACATTGTAGCATGTATCTGAACTTCACTCCTTTTTATGGCCAGGTAACTTCCCATTGTATGGGTTAATGGGTGTGATGCCTCTTACTTATCCGTTCCTCTTTTGGTAGAAAGTTTGATTGTTTCTACTTTTTTTTTTTTTTTTTTTTTTTGCGGTACTGGGGATTGAACTCAGGACCTTGTGCTTGCCAGGCAGGCACTTATTCCACTGAGCTATATCCCCAGCCCAATTGTTTCTACTTTTGACCATTATAAATAATGTCTCAGTGACTTTCAAAATACAAGTATATGAGTCCTTGTTCTCAAGTCCCTTAGGTATAGACCTATCAACACAGGGTAGTTCTGTGACCTAACAGGAGCCAATAATGTGCTTTCCATAATGCCCACACCATTTTGTATTCCCACCATAAAATCAAGAATTCTCGTTTTCCCACATTTTTGCTAAAATTCATTCTTTTCTAAAATTGTAGCCATCTGAGTGAGGCTTTACCTGGTACTGATTTTCTTATGACTTACTGTGTTAATAATTGTACCTGGGATTTGTTTTAATCAGGAATAAGACATGCAGGTTTAGAAAAGATTGTCATGAAGGTGCAAGTTTATCTGACCTAGAAGCAGCAGGCTTGGCACACCATGCAGGGGCCTAGAGGCAGGGACAGGGTCAGGGTCAGGGTCAATTAGGGATAGCAGCAGAATGCAGGCAGGGCAGAGGAAGCAAATACAGAAATGACCAGTTTGGATAGTGTGGGTAAGCTTTGAGATGTGGAGGATGGTCTTGCATTTTTTAGTATCTGGATCTGAGATGCTGTGTGTCAGGGATAATGTTGACCGTTGTGTGAGAGTTTAAAAAAGGAAATGGCTGGTAGTGGTGACTCTGGATTCATTGGTTCGTAGATAACAAATATATTTGCAGGGAGTCACTTGCTATCTCTAGGAATTGGCCTGCTCTGAGATGCAGCTAGCATCATGGTCCTACGTGCTGGAGCATTAAAAGTACAAGAAATAAAGTCAGGCATACTCATACCTGTAATTCCTGCTACTCAGGAGGCTGAGGCAGGAGGCTTGCAAGTCCAGGCCAGCCTGGGCAAGTTACTAAAAACTTGTCTCAAAAACAAAAGGGGCCGGAAGGTAGTTCAGTGGTAGAGCACCCTTGAGTTCACACTCCGATACTGTGTGTGTGTGGAGGGACAATGCAGCAAATGCGAAAATGTAGTCGGTTGTATAGTCAGTATTCTAAGAAGGTTGGGCATATTTTCATGGTTTATTGGCTCTTTTTATATCTTCTTAAAACTGTCTGGTCAAGTCCTTTGCTCATTTAAAAAACTGCACTCTGTTGAGTGCAGTGTTTTTGTCTTAGTTTCTTGAGGCAGGGTCTCACTATGTAGTTTAGGCTGGGCTTGAACTCACTATGAAGTCCAGGCTGGCCTGGAAATCATGGTGATCTTCCTGCCTCAGCCTCCGAAGTGCTAGAATTACAGGCATATATTACCATGCCTGGTGACTGTAGTTCTTCTATATGTTCTGGATATTAAACTTTTATGAGATACATTAGGCTGTCTTTTTACTGTGTTGATGTCCTTCGAGTCACAAAAGTTTTCAATTTTGGTGAAGTTCAATTTTATATTTTCTTCTTTTTTGACTTCATATCTTAGAAAACTATTGCTAAGTCAGCATCCTACAGATCTGTCCCATGTGTTCAAAGAGTTTAGGGTTTAATTCTTATATTTAGATTATTGAGCGATTTTCAGTTAATATTTTGTATGTGGTATGAGGTGGGAGCCCAAGCATTCCTTTATATTGGAAATTGAGTTGTTTTACCACTCTTGATTGAAAAGACTACTCTTCGCCATTGGATGGATGTGGCACTGTTGTTGGAAAACATTCAGCCATCAGTTTTCATTCTAAGCTCTCAAATCTAGTGTACTTGGCATGTGTATGTGTGTGTGTGCTTATGACATACTTTACTGTAGCTGTATAGTAGGCTTTGAAATCATGAGTGAGGTTGATGCCTTGGGGTTCTTGGAGTTCACTGTGCACCAAGGACTAGCTTTTCCACTTCTGGAGTTTTGTAGTAGTTTTATTAGGGATTATGTTCAGGGCACAGGCATATACTGAGTACTGTAATGTTTGCCTCTCAAAAATATTTCTTTTTTAGTTCTGAACATGGCATATCCTCCTATTTTAGACTTTAATTTTTTTAACTTTCTTTAATTTCTTATACCAGTGTTTTAGAGTATGTTTATACCTCTTTTAGTTCATTCTTCATATTTTAGATGTGAATGGAATTACTTCCTTAATTTTTTGATTGTTCATTGCCAGTGTGTAGAAACACAATTGGTTTTTACATGTTAATCTTTTTTTTTATTTAAAAAAAATAAAAGTACAAAAACATATTAACAAACAGACACCAATTAGCATAAAAATAGTACAATCATAACTAATCTATAGACAAGGTGACATGGTCTCAACAGTGGTTATTGCTTTATCCATTGGTATCTTCGAAGTGTAAATATATGAACCCATATACAGACATGCAAAATTAGTCAGACAATTAATCCTCTCAACAACAGAAAAAACACAAAAACCAAAAATCCAAAGACAAAAAACAAAACAGGCAAACAACAACAATAACAACAACAACAAAAAAAACCACCAATAGTTGCTGCTTTGCATATTGTTATCTTCGAAGTGTGTGTTCAGGATAACACATACAGACATACAAGATTGATCAAGTAACCCGTCATCGATTATTCCTTAGCATTAAGTGATATAATACACTAGTAGAACCATGTTAGCCCTCCTGCATATATGTATATTCATATATACATACATACATTTTTGTCTCTTTCTTTTCTCCTTTCCCTCATCCCATCTGTTCTTTATTTTAGAACAGATTTCCTTCATGTCTCTTAGTTTATATTCCCACGCTCGTGTTCTTACACCAGTGATACAATACGTTGCCTGCACATGTATCGCTGATTTATTTCACTTATGAGTATGGACTCCAGTTTTGACCACTTGCCCACAAAGTCCCCAAAACTGTCTTTCTTTATAGCTGAATAATATTCCATTATATAAAAATGCCACAATTTTTTAATCCAGTCTTCTGTGGATGGGCACTTGGGTTGCTTCCACATTTTAGCTATTACAAATTGTGCTGCTATAAACATGGGTGCACATGTATCACAGTGATGTTTTCAGATCTTCTGGGAAAATACCCAGAAGACGAATAGCTGGTTTGAATGGAACCTCTACACCTAGTTTGCGGAGAAATCTCCAAACGGCTCTCCACAGTGGTTGCACCAGTCTGCATTCCCACCAGCAGTGTAATAGAGTCCCTACTTCTCCACAGCCTCGCCAGCATCTGTTATTGGATGATTTTTTCATACTGGCCAGTCTTACTGGGGTGAGATGAAATCTCGATGTTGTTTTTATTTGCATTTCTCAAATGACTAAGGATGTGGAACATTTTCTCATATATTTATTTGCCATTTGTATTTCTTTGTCTGAGAAGTGTGTATTCATCTCAGATGCCCATTTCTGGATTGGGTCTTTGAATTTGGA